>PVIH01026065.1:0-19470 GCA_004025045.1 Sigmodon hispidus | reverse complement strand
TGAGTATGTGATGTAGATACTACAACTTTCCTCAAATATTGTAATTTTTACAGTAGATTTGAAACTGAAACATTAATATATCTTCTTGAAGACGAAGAGAACTTAAAAAGAATACACTTGGATAGAGTTTGCTAAAGATTACATTTTTAAACATTTGTGTTTTAGTAGAAATTATTTTGCACTCAAATTCCCAAGTAATAATTTCTCTGTTGGCATATTTGTATGCCCTCAACATACAAATATTTTTAACCACCAGCGTGCCCATCACAGCATATTATTGCATTTAATATTCACCAACAACTGACAAAAATAGTTATAATATTTATTAAGGGTTTATCACTAATACAAGTGTTGAACAGCACTGAACTATTTGGCAACTGAAAAATCTTGGACTGGCATCATGGATCCCACTCCTTCCAGAGGAACACCTAACCCAGTCTTGATGTTGGCATGAGGAAACTGGATCTGCCAGGAGTGGATGCTGAACTAAGCCATATTGGGACATTGGGACATTGGGACCTTGGGACTTCCTGCCCTTGCTGGGGAGGAGATAAAGAGATGAGGAGAAGAGATAGTGACTGGAAGGGGTGGGAGGAGAAAGGGAGCTTAAAGAAGGATATGCACAGATAAAAACAATAACTTCATTCGTAATAAAGAAAAAAAAGAATTAAGTCTAGAAAGGCCATATAGCATACAAAAATAAGGATTATCTTTTCAGAATGGCTAAACACAGTCTTGAATATTAAATACAGAGCCATTGCTTTAGTGATCTATGCCCAGACATGTATTTTTACAACCTTTTTTTTTGTTGGGTACATGAACTAATAAAGAGTTAATTTTTACAAAAGAGTTTGAACAGTTTTATGGTCCTAGAACGCTGGAGTTGTTCACAGTGCTGAATCAAGTCAGATCTTTACTCTGGAAGCATAAGAAAGAAACAGGAAGAAGAAACAGGGGCATAAGTGTTCCTTCCTGATCTTGATCTGACCCTCTGGCCAGGCCTGAAAACTGGGGCTTCAAGGCCTAAAAGCCATGCCTCTAGGTCAAGGTGATAGTGCCTGCCCTCCACTACACCACCTGGGATCAGCTCCAGTCCCTGGTTCATCCCTCATCAGCCATTTCCATAGACAACTGAGTTCTCTTATTTTCAGGTTGTGATTCGTTGGTGCTTTTGCTGCTTACAAAGGTTTCCAGAGTTACTCCTCTGTCAATCTCTCTTGCTGCTGACTAGGAGATCCTGTTGTCTCAGATGTCAGCTAGAGACATAAAGAAGCAGTTCTAGCTATGGGATCCATATTAATGAATCATGGGCTTGAGGTGGCTTTAAAAATGAAAAGATAATTTGTACATATGAGGTTTCCCTGAGGACTGTTGGAGTGACACCAATATTGAGCGATTAAGCTTGAAGACAAAATTGAATAGACTATTAAAATCCTGTGATTAGGACACATAACAGTGAATTGAATGAGTCCACCCAGTGCTGAAAGAAAACAATCATCATTTTGAGTCAAGCAGAAGAGCAACCTAAATAGCTCATGGTGAATCTGTTTAGCAGGGTAAATGTTTTAAACAAGTTTATTGAATAAAATAGAACCAAATTCAAGAGGCTCTAATTTTCAATGATTTTATTTTTGACTAAGAACATACACAATGTGCTCCTGAGAATATAACACCAGCTAGAAAAGGACCTTCAGTAGTCCTTATATATGATAGAATATGCAAGATTCTGTCACCTGAACCACCCCTCTGGAGAGTTCCTCTCCTGGACCAGGGTCAATCCCTAGATTCTGTTCTCAGATTCTCCCTAGCATACAGGACTAGAGTTTGTCTATTAGAGGCTCCTCCAGCCACACCTAAAACAGGGCACCTTGCAGACTTAAACTAGTCCTCATACAGAGAAAATTAAACCATGAAGTCCTCAGTCCAAGAAGACATTTCAATTATTCCTTCTTTCCACAAGGTTCAGAAATCATCATAGAAAACAAGGAAAGGGGTTTAAGAAGCAGAGTTAAGGGATGATGTCAACAAAACAGTGTTTTCCAGCTATTGCAAGGGTCCTGCACTCATGAACCAGTAGTTACTGTAACTGTACACACAAGAGCACAACAGCCAACTTCCTAGTATGACAAGGCTTAGGTCATGAAGTCTAATGTTTAGATGAAGGATTATTGAAAACTTAGAACTTCTGGAAAAGGAAGATTCAGTTTCTGTTCCTTAGAGGATACCCCTGATCCAATAATAACCTCACATGCATGAGCTCAGTGGCAGAACTAAGTGGAGTCACTGGGATTACAAAATGCACATGGATTTTGAAAAAAAAATGGATGCTGAGAGGGGTAATTTGGGAAATGTAGGATAGACAAGTGTGATAAAAATATCCTACATCTGTGTACAAATTCTCAAGAAATAAAAACTGAAATCTTTAAGGAAAAACAGAAGAGGGTTTCTGTACAAATGTTTATAATGAGAAGGCATGCTGGGAATCATAGATATATATACTAGAAACTCAGTGGGCACCATCAAGCCTGACCCAGCAGACATAAGGCTTCTGCTGGAGGTAAAGCAAAATCTCAATGAGTTTTGGTGTGAATTGACCTTGAAAGTGTTCACTGTTTCTTGAAGAGAATTGCTTGTATGTAATTGTAGCTTTCCCATCTGTTATTACCTTGGCACACATTTCTTGAAATCTATATCAGTGTGATAGATCATTTATGGTGCACAATTTACCCCACACATCTGCGATCACACTGATAACTTGGTCTAACTATGTTTGAAAAGAGTCACACAAACAAGATCTCTTTTCTCACAAATAATATTTTCATTCCTTTTTAGTGTCTGCTTCCTCTGCAATTATATTTTCTAGTAGATGTCTAGACAGACTTAGACCTCAGACAAAATATTTCATTTGAAACATTTCTCAGACATCTAAGGACAGCTATAGATTGATGAAACACTATCATTCCTTAAGCTCAACCTCCCTACAGATAAGAGAGCATTCTGGAGCTAATACCACTAATCTTATGTGAGCAGTTTCCATCCCCTGGGCCACAACTGAGAATTGGTCCTGAGATCAGGCTCACACCTAAGGGTCTGACCTCCAATTCATCCCAGCAGTAGCCTCTAGGCTCTGCCTGGCTGGGCCCCATCTTCAGGGTAAACTACATCATCAGAAAAGGGCCAAGAGCTTTGAAACTCTGTCCCCATCACGACCAGAGTCAAAGAAGGCCCTAGTCCCTACATGACAGGGCACTGTCTCCAGGGTGAATTGTTTCATCAGACAAGGGTGGAGTGCTCTGAAATCCATCCCCATCCAAAGCAAAGTAAAAGGTGAGAAGTTCCCACCCCCTAGGCCACAGTCCAGAGAATTTCTCTCCAGGATCAGGCTCAAACCTGAGGGTCTGATCTCAGACTCGTCCCAACAGAATCATCTAGGCCCTGTACGACTGTGCCCTGACTCCAGGGTAAACTGCTTCATCAGACAAGGACTGAGGGTCTTGGAAACACAGTCTCCTGTTCAGAGCAGAGTCAACAATCAAACAGACACCTTGCTCAGAGCAGAAAGGAGACTCACAAGCCCTCTAGCCAAAACTGACTAGGATCTGCCTAATTGTGAACCACTGAAGCCATGGGTAGATGCAAGTGCAAGAATAATACATACATCAGTTATGAAACATGTACCTTCCCAACCTTTACTAATGCAATAAGCATACTTAGGGTCATGGGTATAGACTCAAGCTGAGAACAGTGAAAGGAAAGATAGAAAATTACATAGAGATTGACTGACATCAATTAAAAGGTACAAAGACTAGTGACTAGGTAAGATGTTCATAAGTGAGAAGGTGAAGTCTGAGTCTCAGTAAGATGAGACACAAATCAGTCCACAGATTTTTCTCTCAGAATACCATGGGATTACATATGATATTTGTAAACTTCTTCCTCCAAAGTTATTTCTTTTTTAGGGTGTAATTTTATTATTTTTTATTTTTTTATGTAAAAGGTTTTTAACATACCCACTATTGTTCCCCCTCCTCTCTTCCCAGTCCTTCCCCAAATTCCCCCCACTCCATCCTCCAACCATTCCTGAGAGAGGATTCCGAGGGAGAGTTAATGCAGTCTGGAATACCAAATTAAGGTAGGACCAAGGTCCTATTTCCAGACTTACAAGGAGTTCATTTGTAGGGAAAGGGCTCTGCAAACCTGTTCATGCAATAGGAATAAATGCTGGTCCCATTTCCAAAGGGTGCATAACTTGCCAACACCCTTAAACTGTCATCCACCTTCAGAGGGCCTAGTTCTGTTCCATTGAGGCTCCCCAGAATACCCAGGGATGCACAATGATGACCTAAGCTAAGACTCAAGCAGTAGTGAAGAGGGGGCCTTAACTGACTTTCCCATAATCATATTGATGAGCACCTTATTTGTCACTATAGAACCTTCATCTAGCAACTGTTGGAAGCAGATGCAGAGATCCACAGCTAAGTACTGGGTCAAGCTCCCAGTCCAGTTGAAAAGACAGAGGAGAGATTATATAAATAAAGCAGCCAAGATCTTGATGAGGAATCCACAGAGACAGCTCACCTGAGAAATTGAGAACTACTGAGTATTTTTTGAGAAGTCTTAAAAATGAGACAACTCTGTGGTGCCCACATAGACTCCATACTGTGACCTTATCCTATCTGGACTCAAGGTCTGAGAGTTCCAGTTTGTTAAACTTCTGCAAGGCTGTGAAACATGATGTTTTGACCAAAGCCAAGGTTACAAGGTTCTTTATTCTTTAAAGTGTTTGCACTTGTCTGTACTTTGTGACAATGGTGTCTTTGAGAAGGCAAGGGTTTCTGAATCCTCTTTTCTTGGTGTATAAATAGCCCAAGAGAAATGAACTCAAGGCTGCTAGATTATTTACTGAGAGCACTCCATACTGATTTCTGTCTCTAATTTTTGCTATCTCTGATATTTCTCAATCCACATTCCCCTCATATCAAGGACTATTCAGTAGTCGGGAAGGACCCAACACAACTCCGCAGACACCAAGAGAAATAATTTTAAGTAGTTCCTTATTCAGGATTTCTGGTCACAAAGAGTCACAGTGTCATTTCAGTCCTCTACTGGAGGAGTTAGATTAATACTCAGAACATGGAATCCTGTTCTACAGCAATAAATGAATAAAAGTGAATTCAGTTAGTGTAAACATTTTGATGTTTTGCCTCAAAGCATAATTTTTAGTATTTTCTGTTTATCTGGGAATGGAAATCTAGAAAGTATCAGGAAAATGTTCTTTGATTAGTAGCTCCAGTAACTCAAAGAAACTCATGACAAATCTCACTGTCTTGAAAGGGAAATTGTACAGTAGCCTGTGTCTATTTTATACTCTCAGGAACCTCCCCCAATGCAAAACAGCCCCCAGGCTCAGGCTGAAAGCTGAGACCTACCTTAGAATCTCCATCTCCTTCTCACTGGAACTACAACACAGCATGGCCCTCCTGCTGCTGCTCCTGTCCCTGCTGACCTTTCCAAGCTGTGAGTGTATCAGGGTTTCAAGAGAGGGACAGGGACATGTGATCTATGGGATGTATGAATGATGGTGATGTTACTTGTCCCCAGGTGCCCTGTCCCAGGTGCAGCTGAAGGAGTCAGGACCAGGTCTTGTGCAGCCCTCACAGACCCTGTCTCTCACCTGCACTGTCTCTGGGTTCTCCTTAACCAGCAATGGTGTACACTGGGTCCGCCAGCCTCCAGGAAAGGGTCTGGAGTGGATGGGAGCAATATGGAGTGGTGGAAGCACAAATTATAATTCAGCTCTGCAATCCAGAATCACCATCAGCAGAGACACCTCCAAGAGCCAAGTTTTCTTAAAACTGAACAGTCTGCAAACTGAGGACACAGCCATGTATTACTGTGCCAGAGACACAGTGAGGCAACCCAATGTGAGCCTGCTCAAAAACCTTACTGCAGAGACACTGAGGGCCAGCAGGGGGTGTCAAAGTACAACAAGAACACCCAGGATCAGTATGGTCTTGCTACAGAAGTCAGGAAGTTCTAAGATATCCTGGTGTGCATCACTTTTAATATTAAAATCAGTGTTTCATCTCCCCACCAAAAGGGTGAAGAATCCTCCTGGCCCCTCTCCACTGTCATATTCAATGAATCTTCCTATTTGTTCCCACACTAGATCAAATGGATTTTTACAAATACTATAAGCTATCAATGGTTTCCAGGTTTTTCTTATTATCAAAAAGAATGACATATAATGTTAATCGTTCCATATATGTTTTTATTATGTACATAAATCATACATTTATATATATAAACATATATGTTAATGAAAGTATATGTTTTTATTTATTTTCATGTTTATATAGGTACTTCAAAGGATTCAGGAATTAGTTAAGTTATTAGCTAGGGAATTAGAAAAATCTATAAATTATTCTTTTATCTTTTCACATGCCATAGAGGTACAACTACCCTGAGTGGATGAAATTTTCTCAAGATACCTTGAAAACTGAAATATCGATGGTTTCCTGCTTCTATACCAAAAAGATCCTATAAAAGGATCTTGATTATTGTTTCATGCATTTGCAATTGGCAAAAAATTAGCTTTCACTTCAGAGTCCAAATCAATAATTTCTCTACTTGGTGAATGAATGTTTTTATTTTGGTAATAATTTATAAAATCTAGTCTTTCCTTTATAAAGGCAGGATATGTTGTTACTAACTATGATCAATATCCGTACAACTCAATGTTTAGTAAAGCCCTTCCCATCTTACCAAGTAGTTATATTTCACTTTACACTACCCAAACCATAGTCACCCTGTCTTAATTTTACTATCCCTACCATGAGTTTCTTAGTTTCCATGTACTACTTACTGGCACTTTTGCCATCTTGGTGCCTGGCTGTTTCTGATAAAATGTCTTTCAGGTGCATGCAGATTGCTGTAATATTTATGATGTTGAGGACAGAACTGCAGCAACCCTGAGGGCCCATTTGGTGTTGGGAGAAGCAGATCACTGGTTCACAGAGCATAATGACCTTGCACAGAATCAATTGTCACTCCTGGCACCCACAAGGGTTAAGTCATAACTGTCACTAAGTACAGAGACACTTTGGCTTCAATTTAAGAAAATTGAAGCTGTCATTAAATGCCTCCCCAAAAATAAAAGCCCAGGTCCAGATGGTTTCAGTGCAGAATTATACCAGAAATACAAAAAAGATTTACTACCATTATTCCTCAAACTATTTCACACAGTAGAAACTGAAGGAATATTGCCAAATTCCTTTTATTAGGCCACAATTACCTTAATACCCAAGCCACTCAAAGACACAACAAAGGAGGATTATAAAACAATTTCCCTCATTAATATTGATGCTAAAATTCTCAGCCAAAATTTGGCAAACTGTATACAACAATATATAAAAAATATCATCCACCATGACCAAGTAGGCTTCATCCCAGAAATGTAGGGTTGGTTTAACATACAAAAAACTGTAAACATTATCCATCATTTAAACAAACTAAAAGAACAAAACCACATGATCATAACCTTAGTTGCACAAAAGCCTTTGACAAAATCTAACACTCCTTTATGATTAAAGCCCTGAAGAGATCAGGAATACCCGGACAATATCTCAATATAAGAAAGGCAATCTACAAGAAGCTGACAGCCAGCATCAAACTTAATGGAGAAAAACTCAAAGCAATCCCGCTAAAATCAGGAACTAGACAAGGATGTCATCTCTCCCCTTATCTATTCAATATACTTCTTGAAGTTTAGCTAAAGAAATAAGAGAATGAAAGGAGATTAAGGGGATAAAAATTGGAAAAGAAGTAGTGAAACTATCTCTATTGGCAGATGATACAATTGTATACATATGTGACACACACAATCCTACCAGGGAACTTCTATGGCTGATAAACACCATTGGCAATGCAGCAGGATATAAGATTAACTCAAAGAAATAAGTAGCCCTCCTATACACTAAAGATAAAAGGGCTGGAAAAGAAATAAGGGAAATATCACCCTTTATAATAGCTGCAAATAGTATTAAATACCTGGGAGTAACTATAACCAAAGAAGTAACAGATCTATTTGACAAATAGTTTAATTCGCTGAAGAAAGTGAGTAACTGTTGACTATGGCAAGCTCATTTGCAAATTAGTGCTCAAATACATTGTAAAGAATAAACTTGTGTTTTTGGTATAACCTTGTGATCCTTGCCTAACCTTGTGATTTTTCCCTTCAAAACACAGCTTGTCAAAGTACCTCCTCTGGCCACTGTCACACCTGTCTGTCAAAAAGAGGTCCTTGTTATGCAGCTCATAATTTTCAGTAAACCTTGCTTTTGTATTTTGGGGAAAAATATATAAACTTATACAGTGTATTTGTCAAATGTATTAAAATGATGACAGAAAAAACCTGTTCATCAAGTGGTCAAGACTATGGTAATTATTGATATATAGACCACTAGAATGCAATATGAAACTGCATTGCATCAGGAAACCAGAAGCTATCCAGGTAACCTCTGTTTATGTCAAATTACTGGAGTCAGGCAGGGCATGGTCAACTGGAAAGAGCACCAGAAATAGAGCCCCCCAAAGAGGGAGCCCAGAAGAGGGAGGACCCCGATGTTTGGCTTCTGGAGCTGTGGAGTGGTGAGGAAGAACCACTCGGTTGGGATCTCCTCCTGAGAGCTGCTTCTCCACCTTTTCTCTCCCCCCCCCCGAACTCCTCCTTTTCTGTAAATGGCTTTTAAATAATAAACATTACTTAATATAAATCTCATGGTGGGTTAATTACCATAACAATTGGCAGCCCAATGTGGTGCTCTTTCCAGGGAACCAGGCCGGGTCCTCCAGCCTCAGGGCTGGTGGCTATTTTGGATTCAGGACTTGCTCCCAGCCATGCAGATCTCATGACAGAGCCAGTGAGAGCAGCAAGTGAGAGGGAATCTGAGAGACAGGACCGAGCCAATTGTGGTGGCACATGCCAGTAGGATTTGTTGAAGGAAAGAAAGGCTGCCTTTGTTTCGGGCACCCCTACTGCCACTGCTAATCGCAACTGTGACACCTACTGCCAAGTCCTTATTACATCTGAGTAAGGTAATTTTTTTTTCTCTTCTACAATGTTGGACCAAATAAATGTTCAGAATTTTACCCACTTTTTCACAATAGTGGTAGAGGATTATTTTCAGGATTATGCATTTGGAGATTATATCAACCCAGGAGTTCTTTTGCTTTTTTGTGTGATAATATTCTTTATACCTACCTATTTTAAAGGATCCCAGTATAGAGATGAACACATTCCCCATAGGGTGTGTGAGGCTCAGATGTGTGACATGGATGAACATATTAACACAATTAAGAAGCTCGTTGCCTCCATAGAGGAAAGGTCTACATTGGTTAGAGAGGAATGCAGAGTTTATATTGATGAAAAATTTAAGAAACTGGATCAGAAAGTACTAGAACGTGTAGATGTGGAGAATGAGAGAATTTTCCACTCTATAAAATTGTTGGAGAGGTCATTTATACAGGACCTTAAAACACTGGAAAAGACCATTACTGCTAGGTTACAAGATCATGAGGGTCATATGGAGATTATTGAAAAGGATTTTGAGGCAACATCTGCTCAAGACAACCCAGAGCCCCCTCTTAAAAGATGCTACAGTAGGGAAGGTGCCCTACCTAGAGTGGTTACAATGAGGGAACTACCCCCTACTCATCCAACACTATTCCCAGTTGTGGCAGAGACCAAAAAATCACAATCACATGGAAGGTCTTCAGACAATATGGGATATACTTATGAACCTATCCACATGAATATCTAAAAACAATAAAGGAAGACATAGTGACATATGGTATACAATCGTCTTTTGTGAAGCAATTCATAAATTCATGTAGGAGATTTAACAAAAGCAGACATTGGACAAATGAGTGTAGATCCATAAGAGACAAAGATGGCACACTTTTAACATCGGGAAACATAACTTGGGCCTTCCCCCAGGAAGCCCCCAAGAGTCAGACCTCCAAGCATAAAAAGGTCCAGTCATATCCAGTCACAGTTGAAGAGCAGCTTTCTCAGGACAAGAAACAAATCCCAAGCCTGAAACAGTAGACCATGTAGAAATGGACAATAGATCACCCTAACAAGAGAAGTTGACAGTATCCAGTAAACCAATAAAATGCATATTTTGACAGACCTCCATAAATGAGCAAAGACCAAAGTTGACAATAAGAATAGACAATATTTTTATGCAAGGATTAGTCAACATGGGAGCTAATGTTTCGATCATAACTCCACAAGCATGGCACCTGAGATGGCCTCAGAAGGAGGTAGTTGTTCAATTTTTAGGTATTGGGACATTGTCTCAGGAAAAAAAGAGTGTGAGATGGCTCGAATGCATAGAAACAGAAGGACAGAGAGGAAGATTGAAGCCATACATGGCAACATAGCAGTAAACTTATGGGGTTGTGATCTACTACAATAATGGAACAACCAAATTAAGATTCCTCCAGGCTTAAATATCAACCAAAGTCCCAATTATGGCCTTGAAAGCAATACCTAAAGAGGCTATGTAAAACAGCTGCAGGTTATTTAGGTTGCACAACAATGCAGTCTAAAAGCTACAGGCTCCCCAAAGACACTCACAGCCCTGCCTTTGAAATGGATGGCAGACAAACCTATTTGGGTCCAACAATGGCCTTTGACAGAGGAGAAATTGCTAACCACAGAACAATTGGTACAGGAGCAATTACAAGCTCAGCATAGTGAAGAATCAACCAGCCCATGGAATTCCCCCATGTTTGTGGTTAAGAAGAAATCTGGGAAATAGAGAATGGTGACAGATTTAAGAGCAATTAATAAGGTGATTCAGCCCATGGGCACCTTACAGTCTGGTATAACTTTATGTTCTTTGCTACCTAATGGACAGCCTATTATAGTCATTGATCTGAAAGACTGTTTTTTTGTTTTTTTTTTTACCATACCTCCACAAGAACAAGATAAAGAGAAGTTTACTTTCACTGTACCTACTCTCAATAATGCACACCCAATAAAAAATGTACCAATGAAGGGTCCTTCCACAAGGGATGTTGAATAGCCCCACCCTATGCCAATATTTTGTCTCACAGTCATTAGAAGTGATACACAAACAATTCACCACAATCTATCATTTACCATTATATGGATAATATATTGTTAGCAGACCCAGAAATAAACACCTTAGAAAGACTGTTTGAAGAAATGAAGAAGGTGTTGCCTGATTGGGGACTTCACATTGTCCCTGAAAAGATACAAAGAGGGGATTCTATCAATTATTTGGGATATAAAATAGGCTTGCAAACAATTAGACCTCAGAAAGTACAACTTAAGAGGGATAGATTGAGGACACCTAATGATTTTCAGAAACTATTAGGGGATATTGCCCACATATGACCAGTTTTTGGTATTAATAACTATGAATTGGTTCATTTGTATAAAACTTTAGATGGAAATAAGGATTGAACAGTCCCAGAGAATTCTCTGCTGAAGCTGAGAAAGAATTAGCATTGGTGGAAAAGAGATTACAAGAAGCACATGTTAACCGTATAGACCCAGACCTCCACTGCATCCTGGTTATTTTGCCTTCTGAATATTCCCCTACAGGAGTCATAATGCAAAGAGAAAATGTTATATTAGAATGGATATTTCTGCCACATAGAACAAGTAAAAAATAAAATATACATAGAAAAGATTTCAGATTTGATTTTCAAAGGAAAATTCAGGCTTCGACAGCTGACTGGAAAGGATACAGCAGAAATTGTTGTACCTTTGACCAATGAGAAAATTGATCAATTATGGGCAGACATTGAACCTTGGCAAAAGGCCTGTAGTGGGTTTCTGGGGGAGATTAATAATAAATATCCCTGAAGCAAAATGATTCAATTTGTAAAGAAAACTAATTAGATTTTCCCCCATGTGGTACAGGATAAACCTATTTCTGTAGCTCCTACATTTTTTACTAATGCAAATAAATCAGGAAAGGCTGGTTATAAATCAGAAAACTTCAGTAAGGTGACACAGACTCCTTATGATTCTTTTCAGAAGGCAGAATTGTATGCAGTTGGTGTTATTGGATTTTACTGGACTTCTTAACCTGATAACTGCCTCTTATTATGCAGAAGGAGTTTTATTTCATATTGAAACTGCTGACTTCATACCTGATGAAACAGAATTAATCTTTTTGTTTGTATAGCTGCAGCATATCATCAGAAATAGAACACATCCTATGTATATAACACATATCAGGGCTCATTCAGGCCTTCCTGGTCCTTTGGCACAGGGTAATGATGAGATTGATCAGTTATTAATAGGGAATGTGGTAGAAGCCTCAGAATTTCACAAGAAGCATCATGTCAATAGCAAAGGATTAAAGATGAGTTTTCTCACACTTGGGATCAAGCCAAGGAAATTTTGCGAAAGTGTGACAAGTGTTCCCTTTACAATCAACCATCCTTACCCACTGGGAGTAATCCTAAGGGTACAAGGAGCAATGAGATTTGGCAGATGGATGTATTTCACTTCCTGGTATTTGGTAAGATGAAATATGTTCATCATACCATTGACACCTACTCAGGAATGCAATGGGCTACCACCCTGAGTTTTGAAAATGCTAATGCAGTACTCACTCATTTTCTGGATACCATGGCCATATTGGGTATTCCTGATCAAATTAAGAATGACAATGCTACAGCATATGTTTCCCAGAAAATGAAGCAGATTTTTGGATATTATGAGATAAAGCACCTTACTGGGACACCACACAACCCCTCTGGACAATCAGTTGTGGGAGATCCCATCGTACCTTGGAAGAGATGCTTCATAAACAGAAAGATGGTACAAAAAAACCTAGGGAGAGATTACATAGTGACTTGTTGACATTAAACTTTCTTAATGCTGTTGAGAAAGGAACTTCAGCTGCAGAGAAACACTGGGTTATAGAAAGGACTTCTGAGTTGAATCAACCTGCTTATTTCAAGGATGTACTAACTTCAGAATGGAAGCAAGGACATGTGCTTTGTTGGGGTAGGAATTTTGCTTTTGTTTCCACAGGAAAAGAGAAAATATGGGTACAAACAAGATTGATAAAGAGCCAATTCGAAAAGGAGAACCCTCCTGAGGAGAAAGAGTACTGGCTCATCTGCAAATAAGACAATTGAATATTTGGTAAGGAACATTCACTTAACTAAGGTGGGGAAGGATCTCAATTTTGTTTTTACAGAAGTATGGATACAACCCTCTTCACAATGCTAAAAGGATGCTGAATGCTTAGAATTTTCAAGCATAAAAAGGACTACAGGGGATTACAATGAAACCTGACACTGGCAGGTACTAAGTGTAATTTCTCTATTCTCAAAAATATATATTTATATCTAATGATTATGTATATACATATATATGTATACATACATATATATATATAGGAGGTCATGGTTTGATCACAAAAGAGGCTGGCTTTGGAAGTGGAGCAAGTGGCTTTCTCCCTCCCTAATCCCAAGCATATTGGAAAATACAAACCTTAGAGACTCTGTCTCACATCAGGAAAGCCACCTGAAGTGAGACAGAAAACAGATGAAATACATAGGAACCAATATTATCTCACTTTTATTTTAAATCTTAAATCTTACTTCTTTCTGCATTTCTTACTCTGTTACTCTAAAAATCTTGTCTGCACCCAATACTTTCTGATGGTTCAATATCTTCAGTTAATAGTATTCAGCTGGATTCTCCACTATAAAAAACGATTTCTCCTACTAGCACTCTCCAAGGCATCAAGAAGTAAGATGGGCCCCCCACCAAAAAAAAATGAAAAAGAAAGATCCTTGAGACAGAGAAAGAAGGAACCTGCTGTATGTCACTCAGTGATCACTTTTTAGGTATAGACCAATCAGGAAAGTTGTAAGATAGTTTCATATCATATATTTAACAAGAATTTCAGATGGACTTACTCAGTACGATGAGAATGGTTATATATGTTTATAAAATGGTTGTATATGTTTATAGTTACTTCATTAGGAATTAACCATTGTTTTAGTTTTATAGGACCCCACAGAGATACCATCTCCCACAGGTCAGCATGAAGCAACTTAATGAAAGAACTACATCCCTTTCCCAATCAGTTGGTCATCCAAGGGAGGGTTATGGTCAATTATCATTTTGATATGATGGTTATAAGTTAATCTTGGGTTGAAGATAGAATGATATTATAGATGTAGGAATTTAAAAGAGAGAGAGAGAGAAAGAAAGAAAGAAAAGGGAATAGGAGATCATTATACCTGCAAACAACTATTAACCAAAGGATGAATCAAAATTAATCATCATGGTACAGATGTTTGTATATTGATACAAATGGGAAATCAATCTGTATGTTTGATTGAGATAATATGTATATTGCTACAAAGTTGAACATGGTACAAATATTTGTATATTGATACAAATGGGAAATTAATCTATGTTTGATTGGGATAATATATACTTTGATACAAAATTGAATGTATAATTGCGTTATTTTGCACGTGTCTACTTCTGTTTAAAATATTTTGCACATTAAGTACATTGTCATTTCCATAATGCAATTTCTACCTCTAATTATTTATGCTAGTCATAACATTTGTTGTAATATATACACAAGTTGATTTATATAACTCTGTTTAGATATATTTATATATAATATATATAATGATATATGGTTAGGATATTGTTGTCATTTGATATGAAATGTGTATCTTGGTCAATATTCATAGGATTGTTATACTTGAAATTATTATGGAGGAGTTGTACACTCATTTTTGGAATGCCTATTCTTAAAATGTAATTTACTTTCTTGGTTAATTAGGATTGCATGTTACAGCTACTCCGATTTGCCACCTAACATTCAGGATACTCAGGCTTTCCAGAAACATGTTAGAATATACCAGATAGATAGGCATCTTCAATCACTTCATAGACAGAGAGAATATGGCATTCAAGATTTTGTTATCTCAAATTTGGCCTTGAGAGACATGACAACTCCTGGCATCACCGTTCCTTTCCCAAGGTGGTATTGAGCATCAAAGTCATCTTGCAAAGAGATTGTCTTGTTTGGCGGATAATGGCCTGAGTTGCAAAGGACTGCCCTTGCCCTGACTACTGTCAGAGTGCTCACTGACAGATATGGATGAGCAAGATGAAGGATAGAGACTGCTGAAGCCTACCTAGACAGCATAAAATGGTTATACCCTAAGATTTCCTGCTTCTATAGAGACTTGTCAGACATCCTAGGCCAGTAGCCAAAAGGGTGGATGCTCCCGTTTTACAGAGAAATGGTGTATGACTGTCCAGGTAGTTAACTGTCGTTGTTTTCTCCTAAATTTTTGAAGTTACTTCATCATGCTTTCGACTTCAGGTATATATTTTCCTTCTCAGGTCTTGACAGTGTTGAAGACTGAATAGTTAAGGTTGTTATTACTTCACATCTCAGCAAAGACACTCAGGTATTAGAATTTTATTGTTCAAGATAAACAGCTTTGAATCAATCCCTGTGCATTTCCTCGTATCTACATTCTAGACATTAAAATGCACCTCGTATTTGTTGTTTGATAGTGGTAGTTTGACCTCACTCATGTTAGTACCTTTCTCTTCCCAGGACACCACCTTATGATGATCCCTATAGTATATAGTTTTATACTTAGTTTAGAACTTTCTTATTTATACAAAAGTGGGAGATGTAGAAGGAAACCAGTAGCTACCCAGATAACCTCTGTTTAAGTCAAAGTACTGGAGTCGGGCAGGGCGTGGTCAACTGGAAAGAGTGCTGGAAGAAGAGCACCCTGGAAGAGGGAGCCCACAAGAGGGAGGACCACTGGCCTTTGGTTTCTGGAGCTGTGGAATGGTGAGGAAGGACCACTCAGTTTGTATCTCCTCCTGTGCACTGTTTCTTCACCTTTTCTCCCCCCACTGAACACCTCTCTTCTGTAAGTGACTTTTAGATAATAAACATTACTTAATATAAATCTCATTGCAGGTTAATTACCATAACACTGAATAGGGCTGAAGTTGAGTTCACATGAAAGTTTTGAAAGTCACTGTGGTGTTTTCAGCTTTTATTATCCCCATATGTGTGATGACAGTGTTAGTAGATGCTGTGCAGTGTTCTTTCTATATGCTGTGAATATGTGTTGCTGCCTCTGATTAATGAAAACTCTGTTTTAGCCTATGGCAAGACAGGAAAATTAAGAGATATAGGAAGAAGAAAAGCAGAGTTAGGGGAGATGAGACACTGACAGCCTCTAGGGAAGAAAATTATAATAAAACACAAGAAAAGCCATGAGAAATGTGACAATACATAGATTAATAATTATGGATTAATTTAAGTTGTTAGATCTAGATAGCAAGAAGCCTGGGCCCTAGACCAAAGAATTTGCAATTAATATTAAGCATATGAGTGATTATTGTATAAGCAGTTGCAGGACCTCGGGGCCAAGAGAGATGTAGAAACTTTTGCCTACAAGCAGATCTTCTTCCATCATGGATTCTTCATCCTTTTATAAAACACTCAAATCTCCAAGACTCCCAGGGTGTGCTCTGTTTGAAGGGACTTTGAACATAACCAATGCCAGTCAGATCAATTCTATTCATCATATTTCTTCTTTCTCCTCTTCCTCCTCCTCCAGCTGCCCTTCCTTTATTCCTCTTCCTCTTCTTACCACCTCATCTACCTGCTTCTTTGTTTTTCTTCTTCTTCTTCTTCTTCTTCTTCTTCTTCTTCTTCTTCTTCTTCTTCTTCTTCTTCTTCTTCTTCTTTTATTTTTTTGGAAGAATTGGAAAAGAGGAAACATAATTATTACTTTCTCACAATGTTGAAGTTAAGGAAGAAAACAGTACCTCACAACTAATAACAGTAACTGAAGTGGAGTGTTAATCAGTCTGTAGACTGTACTCTACATCTCTACATTAACATTCACATAGATACTTGTTCTCTGATGCAGGGAATTAAAACTTCTGTTTGATTTTTCCCAGATTATCTGACATAGCTGATATGGCACAAATACTGGACAGTTGTAGATGCCTTAATGTGTCACTTTCTCATAAAAATGTGGTTCTGTTTCATATCTTTATCTACAAACTCTAGCAGATGTTGCTAAAGTGAGAGAGAGAAAGAGAGAGAGAGAGCCAAAGGATGAGTGAAAAGGAGGGAGTAAGAGGGTAAGGGGAGACAAAGAGAGAAGGAAAAGCAGAGGCAGTCAAGAACATAATTTATAAAGCAAATGACAAAATAAAACAAGCCTGTCGGTTATTTTGTCTCTTGAGAGTAACCAAAAGTTCTGTACTTATTTGATTATTAGTATTTGATTTATGCAATCAGCAACAATATATCTGGCCCCATAAGCCTGATCTACAATGAGTGTCATTTTGGAATTTAGAAAACAATGGAGAAAGAGCTAATGCACATTAATATATATGAAGTACATCAAAAAGTTATATGTAATATTTAATAATTTTAAAGTTACATATTCAAGTACCAAACTTAGTAACTCTAGTGAGTATCTCAAATCAATGAACAAATTTATAAAAATGGCTAATCTAGACAAAATCAACTTATTTTAAAAATTATCATCCATGGGCCTAAGGAACTGGCTGTGTATAAAGCATGCATGTAGGAAGACCTGAATTTGGATGCCCATAGCCCACATAAAGTCAGATGTGACACTGTGTATCTGTAATCCCTGCAATCCTATGGCAGGATGGAAAGCAGAGATAGAGTTCCCACATCTTAGGCCATCCAGCTTGTTGTGAGCAAAACAGCAGGAGAGTCATTCTCCAAAGCAGCCCCACACAATGACCAGTGCTAGACATTAACCTCTAATTTCCACACACATTCTACATCATGTTTTCACATACTGGTGCACAAAGGAACACAAACATGCAAGTCCATCATAAACATATACATAGTATGCAATTACATTATACATACACACAATACAAAGTATTTAAAAATTCACCTCTGGCATCTTTAAAATGTGATACATAGAAATTTAACATATTTATTAAACAATGCAGTCCAGATCTTGAACCAGTGATGGCATATGTCACTGAGAAAAAAATTAGGCCAACATTTATCCATCAAACAAAATGTCTATGAAGTTTTAACATGTAACCATGAAGCTAGCCAAGTTTGAATTTCTTTCTTTTTTCCTTGCCTTACAGGATGTTTCTGGAATTTTATCCAAGTATTTATTTTTATTTTTTGTTTCAGGCAGTTTCTTTATTTGGTTTCTTGGGAATTGGAGCCATGCAGCATAATGAGGATTGTAATAAATAATATCCATATTATTATTACTATTTAAAGAAGAAAAGCATTGTGAAAGTAGATTTCTGAACCCAACAGAGTCTGTGGCAAGTGAAATTTGGTGATTAGGGCTGCTGAGAGGGTTCAGTAGGTAAAGAGGCTTGTTGTTAAGTACAGAGATCTGAGATAGATTCCCCAGGACTCATGTGATAGGAAAAGAACCAGATCTTGAAAGTTGTCCGCCGACCTCCACATGTGTGCTGTAGCATGAATGTGCCAATAAATAAAGGTAAAAAAAAAATACAATACGTGGAGTGACAGATATATGCACAAAGTTTCTTTTTCCAAGGAAGTTTCTCTTGAAGTATTCATAAATTCATTTATTTCCAGAAACTGGAGCAAAATGTCTAGTGTATGTGAAGCTTCTGGTTGGATTTTTTCTTTATTAATTATTATTATTGTTATTATTTTTATTATTATTTAAAAAAACTTTTTTCCATGTTTTCCCTTGTTCATCCATCATTCCCTGTTGCCAATCACTCCCACTCTTCCTTCAGCCTCCGCCCCCCCACTTCATTCCCCAATCCCTTCACCCAAAAGGGCAGGAAGTCCCAAAGTGGGCCAGTTCAGCATGGTGCATCTACTTCAGGCAGGTCTGAGTATATTCATCCCAATACCTAGGCTGGTTTAGGCACTCCTCTACAGGAAATAGGCTCCAAGGTGCCAGCCCATTTCCTGGAACACAGTCTAATCCCAGCCCTGGAGGCTCTACATGCTGCCCATGCTAATCAGCAGTTGCCTACCCCAGAGGTCTAATGGATAATTGCCTATATCTTTGTCATATGGTTCCTCAAGGACTGTTCTTGATTCAGTGTGCTCTCCACAGCTCTAGACAGTCATCACTGTGGGACTTTTCTCCCCTACATTTCAGCTGTAAGGAGAGCTCAGCCCAGTGCTCATCTATCGCAGTATAAACTCGCCATGAGATATGTTTTAAATGAGGATTATTTTGTGAGAATTACTTATAAAACAGAGAAGGACTTAAGGGGAAGTGAAGAGGTAACCACATGCTGCACCACTGAACTCCCACGCCACGAGCCTGGAAATACAAACCACACACCAAAACCCATGTCACCAGTCCAGCAACACGTGCCTGCTTCTGTTTTTTGGC
>PVIH01026064.1:0-14085 GCA_004025045.1 Sigmodon hispidus | reverse complement strand
GCAGCTCCGGCTGCCCTCCACCTCTTCATGCTCCGGAAGAATAACTTGAATTTCTGATCTCCCTACCCCTGCCTTCCTGTGCTATGAAGACAGGTATGTGGCACCATACTGGGTTTGAGCACTCCATTTTTGAGGCTGTGCTGTCAAGAAGGTTAAGAAAGAGCCTGAGGGAGTGGCCCCCGGAAAAGGGAGGTTCCGCTGGTACCTCCCCAAAAGGCCAATTTTAGTCTCCTAATTACAGGTGATATAAGTGTCCCTTTCTCAAAATAGGCCTTCTGGAACCCAGAGAGGAGGTGAGGCGGCACAGAGGGTCAGCACGGGGTCTCTCAGTTCCAGGGTCTGGGCTTTGTCCTTGTGTTCAATAGCTAGCAGGGACAGTGGCATCATGGAGCAATGGTTAGCCTCCAAGAGGACTGGCACTTTCCGTGGTCCTGCACATCCTCTCCATCCTTTGGACACTGAGGCCCTAGAGATGGGCAAGCAGGATCTCTTTGCAGGATTGTCTGGCTTTCCCCTACCCCTACCTGGCGGTCCTTGCAGGTCTTGAGCGCAGCCTCCAGTTCCCTCCTGTCGTCCCCGGCGCGCTGCAGCTGCTGGGCCAGGCTCTCCCGGTGCCGCTCAACCTCCGCCAGCCGCCGCCGAAGTTCCTCGATCTCGGGCGCCCAGTCTGGAGGCCACACTGTGGCGTTCACCTGCTCGGGCTCAGGACATCGAGGGCCCCGGGCCGTCGAGGCTGCCAGGTTCCAGGCCACCAATGCTCCTCCAGCCGCGGCCGCCGCTAAAAACACCGCAGCCCCGCACAGGGCCAGCAGCCGCCACGCGCGCCCGGGCTCCGGGCCCGGCTCTGCCATCCCGCCGCGGCTCTGACCCCCAGACGGGCCACCAGCACTTAATTGGCACCCTGAGATTCCGGGGACACCCACGGTTCGGCCCCGCCCGGCGGTGGCTTCCCGAGGGATGGGGAGAGGTGCCCAGGAATCGCTCTAGGGCAACTTTAGGAGAAAGGAGCGCTTTCAGACCTTTCTGAGCCTCAGTTTCCCTTGAACTCAGTAACTGGTGAGAGTCGGGAGCCCACGGGGCGAGGGTACGGGGAAAGGATCTCAAAAGACCAGAGTGGCAGGTGAGCCCATTCGGATGATCGGGAAATAAAAAAGGTGGGCGGGTAGACCCCAGGAGTTTCTGCAAGATATCCACGATGGCTGCGCTCCGAAGCATGTGCGCAATCTTTTCGTGAGAATTGGATTCAAGGTTCTCCAAAACGAGGGTTTTTAAATTTTTTTATTACGTTTTATTTATTTTGTATGTGTGTCCAGGTCATAGGACAACGTGTTTCTCTTTTCAACAAGTAGGTCCTAGTCAGACACCCAGGTTTCTACCTGCATTTTACGGGAATCTCCTTCTCTGGCTGCCCACCTCCCGCCCCCCAACACACACATCCCAAATGAGCCCCTAACAAGCAAAGCCTCAGATTTTGTTTCATCCCGTGATTACACAGGCCGGGCACACAGTAACTGCACACAAGCGTGTGTAGGAGATGGCTCTCATTCAGTCCCTTCGTTGCGTTTACGAAATGAAACTATGCTCCTCACGAAGTGTGTGCTCCTCACGAAGTGTGCCTGGGCTGACAGTCCAGTCAGTGATCAAATTAGAGGCTTGGCATCAGTCTCTCTCTGCTTGGATAGAATTTCCCGCTTGTTTGAACAATTCTATTACATCACAACAACAGCAAAGTGTAGCATGAATTCTGATGGTAATGAAGAGACTCAGAGCCAAATATTGGAGAAAGATTGAAATATCAGAGAGAGGAAACACCACAGTCAAACCTCACCCGGCTGTCTTCCAGCTTCCTCAGCCTTACTCCTGGTTATTTCTCTATTGCTGCTGTTTTCCTAAATCTGCCTTAAATAACCTTCTCGTCCAGCTGTGTCCCATCCAGGTTAGGATTAAAGGCAGAAGCTACTCTATTTGGTAGTCAGCCTTGAACTCACAGAAACACAGAAAGTTCTTTGTCTCTGGAATTATGGGATTAAAGGCGTAGGTCACCACTCCAGGCTTTCCTTGTGCTGGGACTAAAGGTGTGTGCCATTGAAGCCCACATATTTTGGCTTTGTACTCAAAGAGCCAGAACTCCCTGAGATAAGTGAGTTAACACTGCTCTGTTATCCCTGGAACTCTCAGAGACACCTCTGCCTAGTTTTTGACTGTGGACTGATCTCTTGATATTCTGAGTTTTATTAAATATGTGACATATTGCCACATATCTCCTTTAGTGTCAAAAATAAAAAAGAAAGTTCAAACTAACATAAGAAAAACTGTAAGCAGCAGTTATAATAATTATATATAATATATAAACAATAATTACATGAGGAATGTCCAGTTTGTTATCAATTAAGAAATTAAAAGAAAATAATTCATTATTTATTTTATTTTGGTGAGTCCATAGGATTGTACCTAATCTACTTTGTACATAACTTGTATTACTAACTAAAAACTATATTTTGATGTCTCTTAAACTTACACACTTTAACTTCTAAATGAGTTTCTTTTCTAAAACTGTCACTAGAAAACTATAACTATTAACTATCTTATCTTCAAATTCCTCACAGACCCAAAAAGGAAATAATATTAAGTAAATAGCACGGTGTGGATACGTGTTAAATATTTAATAAATCCTGGAATATCAGAGAGACCACCCAGTCAAATCCTAGGCAGATAGCTCAGGAAATATTTGATCCTTGAATACAAGGATAAACATCTGAGTCAATCACACACACCTTTAATCCCAGCACAGGGAAAGCCGGGAGTGGGGACCAACACCCTTAATCCCATAACTCCAGAGACAGAACTTCTTTTTTTTCTATGAGTTCAAAGCTACAGGCCTTTAACCCTAACCTGGATGGGATACGGTATATAAGGGCTGTAGAAACCCAGCAGAGACAGAAGTGACAGGCAAAAGAGACTAAGAGTGAGGCTGAGGATTTGCGAGACAGCTGGGTGAGGATTGACTGTGGTGCTTTCTCTCTCTGATATTTCAGCCTTCCACCAATAATTGGCTCTGAGTCTCATTTGTGACACTACAGCACAGGTAAGCAAGCAATGTCCAAAAATGTAAGAAATGAAAGAGCTGGCTGCCTGGACAATTACCTAAAGTTCTTCTGTGTCCTTGAAGCATCCATCTTCCACCTACAGGCCTAGCATGTCTGACAGACTTCTCTGGGCAGCAGGATATTCCCAAAGACCTTTCTACCTTGTCTTGGAAAGGTTTGACAATTCTTTTGTGTGTTTCTCCTGCTTGTTCATGTTGAATATCATGTTGTGAGCAGTCAAGGCAAGAGTACATTCTTGCCCAGTGACTAACTTTTGTCACAAAGAAGATCAACTCATATGGAGGAGTTTCCTTGATGTCCAAAATCTTCTCTGAAGTGAATTAGTGCTGCCAGGAGCAGATAGATGTCCCACTGTCAAAATATAATAAAAACCTATGTTTTCAAAATATCTTAAATGCCATATTCTATAGATCTCTGGAAGTGCTGGAAGATCTGTCCATCTAAAATATATTTGATCTTGGAAACGTATCTGATATGATGATAAGTTTTATTTGATTGTAATGTCTAACTACTAACTTGCATTTCTTTACATCCTAATTAGTTGGTAATAATAACTTTCATGGACTAGCAATTTGTATTACATTGTTAGATAAACTGTATAAAACCTTGAAGAAACATAAAAGATGTATGTTGTAACTGGTTTCTGGCCTGCACTTTCCAGTTCACCACAGAGGTTTGAACCCACTCTCTGCCCCACTGCCACTTAGGCCCAAATAATCACACAGGCGATTGTATTATTTTACAGTAATTGACCTAGGCCCAGGCATATAACTTGCTAGCTCTTTGGTCTCAAACTAAGCCATGATTCTTATCCTGTTTCAGCTGTGCGGCTCAGTACCTTTTCTCAGAGCAGCATTTCAGCTTCTTTTCTCTGCATCTGCTGGAATCTCATGTTGTGTCTCTCTGGCATCTGTGCCCTGCTCTGCATGTCCCTGAGTTTTCTTAGTCTGGTAGCCCTGCTCACACTTCCTGTCTGCGGTTGTCCAATCAGCTTTTTTATTAAACCAGTAGGCAGGACAATTATTTACAATGGAACAAAATAAAACCCCCCTACAGATATATGTACAGTGACAAAATTAATCTCAACCTTATATCAAAATTTATATACAATATACAAAAAAACCCAATTCAATGTAAAACACTTAAAGCTAGTAATTCCTTTTTAAAAGTAAATTCAATAATCTACCCTTATATTCTATCATATCTTAATCCTTTTTTTCTTTCTTTTTCTTTTTTTCTAATAAGAACCCTGAATCTAATCACTCTTGTTTAGCTGTTTTCTAACTATAGCCAATAACAATTTTTAACCAACTACCCTAAACAATTACAATCATCTATAACTCATTAAAAGACCAAAAACCACCCACCCCACCTTTTGGAAATGTACGGTGGTGTTCTTAGATTTACTTCCTGCTGTCTGGGTGGTGATGGCATCTTCAGGGGATCCTGAAAAGTGTTATTGATTGTCAAGTCCCGAAATGTGTAGCTGTATCATTTGTTGTCCAGTCTCTGCATAGCAGGAAAGTGCACAGCTTGTCTTAGGTCCTGGCTGGAGTAGTCTGTGAAGCTGGTTCATCTCAGCTAGCCATCTTGAAAATGTCTGAGCAGTTTGTAGTCCAAATCTGATCTCTGGTTGGTGTTTGTCAGCCTGGTGCCTTTGTCATAGTCCATGTGATATCCTCGTTGTGGGGCCCCATCTTCCTTTTGGATACTTCTAGTTTGCAATTAGGCATTGTCATTTATTAATTTTGATGGTACCCATAATTTTTCTTCAACTGTGGAAACAAAAGCAAAACCCCTTCCCCAACGTAGCACATATCCTGGCTTCCATCTGAGTTCAGTACATCTTTGAAATAGACAGGCTGATTTACCTCATCTGTTTTTTCTGTAGGACAATGCCCTGACCCACGGGACTTCAACACGGGAGACCACCTACGAGAGAAAATGAAGGGAAGGGAGATGCAAAGGAAGGCAGCAGGTCAAACGGGATTCTGATCGAGCTGCAGTTTTATTACGATTCTATAAATGCTTATATAGCAGAATATGGGGAGGGGGCAATCTTCAAGCACCTGCAGGAAGCTGGCCAGGGGAAGCAGGATATTGGCAGGGTAAAAAGGTGACTGGTCTTGCTTCAGGGGAGGGTTGCTAGGTAACCTAATCATAGGATGTTCTTGTTATTCTATTCTTTAGAGCTACCTTTATGGGAGGACTGCTAAGTAACCTAGCCAAAGAATGTTCCTGTTATTCTATTCTTTAGAGTTACTCCTCTGCTACTGTTAAGCAAACCAGAACATCTATTTTACTTTGGGAGAATATCTATTCTACCTGGGAGAACATCTATTTTACTCAGGGTCATACTGGCTCATTGGTTGGTTTCTCAGTAAGTTCCCACGGGAGCCTTTAGCTAGAGGCCTAGAGGCTCAAGCCAGGGTCTTGGTCCCTGACAGTCCAATGCCTTTCAGCAGCTGTTGTTCCTTTTTCATTAGCATTGAGAAAATTCAAAGTTAATAAAGCATTATGTAGTCTATCTCTAGGGGTCTTTGTTACTCCTTTCTGTTTATTTAGCATCTCCTTTAGAGTTCGATTTGATCTCTCTATGACTGCTTGCCCTGTAGGATTGTGAGATATTCCTGTAATATGCTTTATATTATAATAAGCAAAAAATTGTTTCATTTTATTAGAGACTTATGCTGGAGCATTGTCAGTCTTAATCTCTACAGGTATTCTCATGATGGCCATAACATCTAGCAAATGTGTGATTATAGAATCAGCCTTTTCTGACCTCAAAGCAGTTGCCCTTAAATCTGTCACAATTCTCCACTTTCCAGATTTTTTTTTAATAACAAATACAGGAGAATTCCAAGGGATCATTGATTCTTTTATATGCTGAGCATTTAACTGCTCCTATACCAACTACTCTAAGGCCTGCAATTTCTCTTTTGTTAATGGCCATTGATGAATCCATATAGACTTATCTGTTAGCCATTTTAAAGGTAGTGCTGTGAGTGTCTTTGAAAGAGTGCCTTGTTTCTGTACAGCCTGGATATTTTGTGACTCTTTCTCATAATATCTTCTAAGATTTCTCCTGGAAGTATGTGTTAGTTTATGATTTATTTCTGTGTTTGGAGGAATGTTAATCTGTGTGTTCCACTGTTGTGATAAATCCCATCCCCATAAATTTATAGCAATGTTAGCCACATACAGCTTTAATATTCTTCTCTGTTCTTCTGGTCCTATATACTCAAGCCATTTTTCACTCTATATTCCTGGGATATTAACCTAATTCCCAAAACCTGAACATTTTCCTCCTGAAGGGGCCAACTCTGATGTCATGACTCTGCTGAAATCATTGATACATCCGTCTCTGTGTCCAATACACCTTCAATAATGGCATCAGTTATTTGTACTTTTAATAATATATCATTCCCTTTGTTCATTAATACCTGTTTGCCAAAATTTTCTTTTTATAATTTTTCCTGAGGTATGTATACCATCAAAATTAATTCTCAATTTGAACTGGACAAACCTCATGAAAATTAGAATTGACAGCTCATCCACCCATACTATAATTCTTTAAGTTGTAAGAAAAAAGGGTTGGGGCAGGTTTTTGGTTTTGTCTTTACAGAAAACCAAAAATACTTATCTTTAAGAAGTTAAAAGACCTTGAACATCTAAACATCTACAACAAAAGGGAGGCTATCCAGAAAAATTCACTAGCAAAAGAATATCAGGTCTATTGGTACCAATATACTCTACATAATAAATCTTTCTTAACCTCTATCTTTATTTACAAGATAAGTTGAAGTCCAAGCTAAATTATAAATTAAAGCTGGCTTTGGAGTTGGAGAGTGACTCTCTCCTTCTCTAAACCCAAGCATGCTTGTTAAAGGAAAATGCAAAAATCTCTGTATCATATCAGAAGAGCCACCTGATATGGGACAGAAGAATGACTAAAAAGAAGGGACAGCTCTATTGTCACTGATCTTATTCTGAATAAATATTTGTATATTTAACTTCCTGTACATTTTGTTGGATTTTACTCTCTTATCAGTTTTTTGCAGTGATCCATGACAATGCCTAATTGCCAACTGGAAGTGTCCAAAAGGAAGATGGGGCCCCACAATGATGATTTCACATGGACTATGACAATGCCACTAGGCTGATAAACATCAGCCAAAGATCACATTTGGACTACAAACTGCTCAGGACATTTTCAAGGTGGCTGACTGAGATGAACCAGCTTCACAGACTATTCTAGCCAGGACCTGAGACAAGCCGTGCACTTTCCTGTTATGGGGAGACTGGATAACAAATGATACAGCTACATATTTCAGGATTTGACAATTAACAAAACTTTGTTTTCAGGATTCTCTAAAGATGCTGTCACCCTCTCCCACCCCCACCACAGACAGCAGGAAGTAAATTTAAGAACATGGCACCCACATTCCCAAGAGGTGGGGTGGGTTGGTTTTGGTCATTTAAAGGGTTATGGATGATTCTCATTGTTTAGGGTAATTGGTTAAAAATTGTTATTGGTTATGGTTAGAAAAAAGCTAAATGAGAGATTAGATTTAGGGTTCTTGTTTAAAAAAAGAAAAAAGGCATACAGATATGATAGGATATAAGAGTAGATTATTGAATTTACTTTTAAAAAGGAATTACTAGCTTTAAATACTTTACATTGGATTGGATTTTTTGTATATTGTATATAAATTTTGATATAAGGTTGAGATTAATTTTGTCACTGTACATATATCTGTAGGGGGGTTTTATTTTGTTCCATTGTAAATAATTGTTCTGCCTACTGGTTTAATAAAAAAGCTGATTGGACGGACAACCGCAGACAGGAAGTGTGAGCAGGGCTACCAGACTAAGAAAACTCAGGAACATGCAGAGCAGGGCACGGATGCCGTGAGACACAACATGAGATTCCAGCAGATGCAGAGAAAAGAAGCTGAAATGCTGCTCTGAGAAAAGGTACTGAGCCGCACAGCTGAAACAGGATAAGAATCATGGCTTAGTTTGAGACCAAAGAGCTAGCAAGTTATATGCCTGGGCCTAGGTCAATTACTGTAAAATAATACAAGCGCCTGTGTGATTATTTGGGCCTAAGTGGCAGTGGGGCAGAGAGTGGGTTCAAACCTCTGTGGTGAACTGGAAAGTGCAGGCCAGAAACCAGTTACAACATACATCTTTTATGTTTCTTCAAGGTATTATACAGTTTATCTAACAATGTAATACAAATTGCTAGTCCATGAAAGTTATTATTACCAACTAATTAGGATGTAAAGAAATGCAAGTTAGTAGTTAGACATTATAATCAAACTTATCATCATATCAGATATGTTTCCAAGATCAAATATATTTTAGATGGGCAGGTCTTCTTCCAGCACTTAAGAGATCTATAGAATATGGCATTTAAGATATTTTAAAATAGGTTCTT
This sequence comes from Sigmodon hispidus, assembly GCA_004025045.1. Lineage (NCBI taxonomy): Eukaryota > Metazoa > Chordata > Mammalia > Rodentia > Cricetidae > Sigmodon > Sigmodon hispidus. Next base: position 5,535 of record PVIH01026064.1, on the reverse strand, counting down.
TTTATTTTTTTTGACATTGGGGCATCTGCTCCTGGCAGCACCAATCTACTTCAGAGAAGATTATGGACATCAAGGAAACTCCTCATATGAGCTGACCTTCTCTGTGACAAAAGTTAGCCACTGGGCAAGAACATACTCTTACCTTGACTGCTGACAAATGATATTCAACATGGACAAACAGGAGAAACACACAAAAGAATTGCTGAACCTTGCGAAGACAAGTTAGAAAGGACTTTGGGAATATCCTGCTGCCCAGAGAAGTCTGTCAGACATGCTAGGCCTGTAGGCTGAAGATGAATGGATGCTTCAACAACACAGAAGAACTTTGGGTGACTGTCCAGGCAGCCAGCTGTTTCTTACATTTCTTACATTTTTGGAAGTTGCTATTTACTTAATATTATTTCCTTCTTGGGTCTCTGTGGAATTTGAAGATAAAATAGTTAATAGTTATAGTTTTCTAGTGACAGTTTTAGAAAAGAAACTCACTTATAAGTTGAAGTGTATAAGTTTAAGAGACATCAAAATATAGTTTTTAGTTAGTAATACAAATTATATACAAAGTGGATTGGGTACAGTCTTTTGGACTGTCCAAAATAGGATAAATAATGGAATATTTTCTTTGAATTTTTCAATTGTTAACAAACTGGACTTTCCTCATGTAATCATTGTTTGTATAGATTGTATATAATTATTGTACCTATTGTATATGGTCTTTCTTATGTCATTTATAATTTCCTTTTTTATTTTTGACACAAAAGGAGATATGTGGTGATATGTTACATATTTAATAAAACCTGAAATATCCAGAGACAGAACACAATCAAAACCTAGGCAGACATAGGTCATGAATTTCTTGATCTTTGAGTACAAGAACAAACACCTGAGATTCAATCACACACACTTTTTATTCCAGCAGAGGGAAATCCAGGAGTGGTGACTTACACCTTTAATCCCATAACTCCAGAGATAGAACTTTCCATGTTTCTGTGGGTACAAGGCTGACTAACAAATAAAATATTTCCCACCTTTAATCCTAATCTGGATGGGATACAGCTGGGCAAAGAGGGTATTTAAGGCAGGTTTAGGAAAACAGCAGAAGAGAAGTGACCAGGAGCAAGGCTGAGGAAGCTGGAAGATAGCTGGGTGAGATTTGACTGTGGTGTTTCCTCTCTCTGATATTTCAGCCTTTCCCGGATATCTGGCTCTGAGTCTTTTTCAGTGTAATCAGAATTTGTCCTGCACACCCCAGTCCTTCATCTGTTGAGCACGGCACAAGTTTAAGGTCCAGACTCAGAGTAAAGGAGAAAAAATGTGTTGCCACCCAAGTGTAGTGCTCCCGAGATCAGTGTGTGTGTGTGTGAGTGTGTGAGAGAGAGAGAGAGAGAGAGAGACAGAGACAGAGACAGAGAGACAGAGACAGAGAGAGACAGAGACAGAGACAGAGAGACAGAGAAAGACAAAGAGACAGAGATAGAGAGAGACAGAGACAGAGATAGAGAGACAGAGAACACTGTAAGCTTATCTAGCTCTTCCTTAGCCTCTAGGGTCCCTGGTGAAGGAGACAGGGACCCAAAAAGAGCAAAGAGCAAAAATGTCCTGCCCTCCCCTCCCCCAGCCAATAGGCCCCAGGAAAGGAAATTTTAACAGAAAGCACCCCAGGTGGGAGCAGCAGGCTGCTAGCTTGTGTTAGTTACAAATCAGGAATTCTGGCAAATGTCTGCCTGTGACAGTCAGCTTCCACCTGAATTTTCACCCTATGAGGCCTGGTTCCCCGACAACTCTACTGTTCCAAAATTCACCCCAAGAAATCTATGAGTTTATTACATTAAGTTACTGAAGAGAGTAAACTTAGCTCAAGAAATGCCATTTTAGAGAACTATGCTGAACTAAAGCAGACAGAGCCCTGAGAAAGAGTCCCTCACCCAGTTCCCAGAGACCATAGCTAGAAACTGCTGTTCACAGAGGGGCAGCATGACCTAAGTTCCAACTGCAGAATCCATACCACCCTGACCCTGCTATCTGACCACCAAATGCTCTAGTCAAAATACACCACCATCATTCCTGGGCCCAGATTCAAGGAGAAATTCCCCAGATTAGCTGTCAGCACACAACCTTGAACTAGAGTAACCCCAAATTGTGGTTTTTTTCTTTTAAAAGTGGCTGTTAAGCTCCCCTCGGGAGCCCCTCCTGATCTTGCTATGGCAAGAGCTGGACTAGTTCCCTGCCATGGCTTGTCTTTACATAATAAACCTTGCTGTTGCATTCTGGACTTGTCCAGTCTTCGGTGGTCTTTTTGGAGAATTTGGGCACAACAGTTACGGGGGATGGTCTGCAATGTAGGGGTTTGCAGGCCCATCCAGCATTGATAATGACCCTTCCCACCTCTTCTCCTAAAGAAAAAGTTAATAGCCAACAAGCAAGCTAGGTAGGATGATACTGTGCAAACAGGCCCAGCTAAACTCATGAAGCTATATGGGATCATCTGTCTACCACAGAGGACAGCCCTAACCCTAACCCTAAGACCACCAGAGAAGGACCAGCCCTAAGCACTCCTAGTGAGGGGTCAGTGGCCAGCCCAGGGAATAAACCCAGGCTGCATGCACACACGCACGCACATACACATGCACACATGCACGCACACATGCATGCACGTGTGCACGCACGCACGCACAGTAGCAGGGTTGATCAAGACAGCAGGTTTAGAAGAGCATGCACAATGTGCCCACTGAAAAAGAGCTTGCTCACCAGTTGTGTACGGAGACAAGGACAATGATATAAGGCAAACAGAAATCAAGGCATGAAGGAATTTATGGGAGCATGTGAAGAGGCATTTGGGGGCCCCCCAGGGAAGCACCGTCTACAGTGAGTGCTGTGGAGTCAAGAGGACAAGACTGTTGCCAGACTCTTTCTGTCTGGCGGATAGGGCGGAGGGAGATCCGACAACCAGCACCCCCTAGCCACCTGGGAGAAAATCACACGCTGAGTCAGAAGCCTTGTGGGAGCAAGAACTCCCTTTATTGCATCAGTCTGGGACCTATATAGGGCTGTGAGAAGGGGGCGGGAGTCCTGGGGTGGGGAAAAGGGGCCAATAGTATTTTACCACGTTAGCAGAGGCTAGCTAGAGGCAGTGCTGAGCCAACCACACGTGGAGCTTATGGCCAGAGACAGGTGGCCAAACTCTAGGGAGGCTTAGGAATTTACCCTGGGTCTCAACCCCGCGGCCTCAGAGGGCCCAACAGACTGTGACCCTGAGTGTCACAGAAAGGAAGTGGAAGGAACAGGAGGCTGTGGAGCACAGAAGTTAACAGGAAGGCAGAGCTAACAGAGGAGGGCTGTCGGAAGCTGGCAGCATAGGACTCAGAGGAACCTGGGGGACAGCAGTTTCTGCTCTAAGATTTATTTATTTTGTATACAGTGTTCTGCCTGCAGGGCAGAGAAGGGCACTGGATCTCATTCCAGATGACTTGAGCCACCATGTGATTGTGCTGTACCCATGTTGAGAGACCCCCCCCCAAAGACCACCGGGGAGTTGGATTCTGATGATCAGCTTATTTTTTGAACAGGTTTGAACCGGGGCTGAAACCCTATGTTTGAACACGGTGAAGGGAATTTGGCCCTAAACTCAAGGGTGAGAGGGTTTTTTAAAAAAGACATACACAAGTGGGGTGGATTGTGTAAAAGGGATGTAAGGTGGAGTAATTCTTAGAATTATTGGTTAAACTTTTTGGCAGAAAACCAAGTTTTGAATCTATTGTCTGTCAGGGGCATTCCTGAGATTTTTTTCTCCTAGATTCTTTTTAGACCTGGGCCTTGCCGCTCAGGCACTTGATGGTTTAAAAATAAATAAATAAAATTTAAAAAATGATCCTCTCCTGAGATAAAGTTTTGTGAGAGGAAGTCTATGCCTTCACAGTTGCTGGGAATTGAACTCAGGACTCTGGAAGAACAGCCAGTGCTCTTAACCTCTGAGTCATCTCTCCAGCCCAAGACATTAGTTCTTAAGAAGATTTAACTGAGCCAGGCAGTGGTGGTGCACACCTTTAATCCCAGCACTCAGGAGGCAGAGGCAGGCAGATCTCTGAGTTCAAAACCAGCCTGGTCTACAAAACAAGTTCCAGAATAGCCAGAGCAACACAGAGAAACCCTGTCTTGAAAAACCTACAAAAACAAAACTTTTGAAGTACTGGGAAGGTAATTTTATATGGCATGACTCCACCTTTGGTCCTGGCTACATGGTGTTCCAGGCAGATGAGGAGACTACTGAACTTCTGTTAGTAAAGCGCCTGTTGTTGGTTTTTTGTTAGTAAAGCGCCTGTTGTTGGTTTTTTGTTCACTCTAGCCTTGAGTTGGAACACCAAAATGTTATTGGTTTTGCTCTTTGGGGTCCCACCACCAAACTCCTAGATAAATCATGCCCCGGCCAGCAGGGTCTTCAGCGTGGACCTGAACCTGGGAATGAAACAAATGGAAGGCAGGAACACAAAGAACGGAAGAACAAGACAAAGATCTCTGATCAAGTCCTCCTATGCTTTATTGTTTCAGCCAATATTTATACAGAATCTCTGCCGTGCAGGTAGCTGGGAGGAAAAGGGGGGTGGGAAATACAAAGGAATGTGGCAAGCCTTTGAGGGAGAGTAGCAGACAGGGTAGAATCGATATGGAAATCTATCTGTTGTCAGTTGAAGGCCTGGAGGATGTCACCTGCTGGTCTGAGAGGATCAAAGGAAGCCACTTGGAGTCATGGTTTAGCTTAAAACAATAAAGGGTGTAGTCTTCTGGCAAATGGCTATCTAGGGTATAGACTGCTGGCAAATGGCTAGCTGTAGGAGCTAACTTATAAAATATGGCTAAGTTAGGCTTTGGCTCCCAACAAAACACACATTTATATATATTATATTTGTATTTATAAATGCCTGACCTTAGCTTGGCTTGTTTCTTGCCAGTTTTCTCTCACTTAAAGTATCTCATCTACCTTTTGTCTCTGGGCTTTTCCTCTTCTATCCCTTCCTGACAGCTTTCTTGTTTCTTACTCTGTGGCTGGCTGTGTAGCTGTGTGGGTGGCCCCTGGCATCTATAACAGCCATTGTTGGATTATCTGAACCACAGCCTGAGTCTCATCTACCTACCGATTTATCTATCATTTATCTATCTCTCTATCTACCTACCTATCCTTCTATCTTCATTCTATAAATTCTGCTTCTCTGGAGAAACTTGACTAATATAAACCCTTGCCCAGAACTCCCCCCAAGAGACAGAGGAGCATGACAGCCATTCTGGCCTCAGCCAGTGAGTGAGGAACATAGAGCTGAGAGCTAGGCAGCACCCTCTGCTCAGCTGACGGGGCACAGAGAGTCCTCCTCAGCTTGCAGGGTGGCCCCTGAAGGTGGGAAGAGGGCACTCGGCGACATTAGCAACTTAGAAACGATCTCTTTTTCCCCAATTTACTTTATTTTTTTGGAGCTCAAAAACATCAGAAATAAGTGACCCCCCCGAAATTAAGTGTGAAAGCAAAAAGGGATACCCCTCTCTCCCTCC
>PVIH01026063.1:0-19473 GCA_004025045.1 Sigmodon hispidus | reverse complement strand
ATCCCCTGCTTATCTCTCTGAGATTGTGATACCTCGCTCAGGAAAATATTCTCCAAATCTCTCCATTTGCCTGCAAATTTTAGGATATCATTTTTTCTTACTGCTGAGTAGTATTCCATTGTGTAGATGTACCACAGTTTGTTAATCCATTCTTCAGTTGAGGGACATCTAGGTTGTTTCCAGGTTCTTGCTATTACAAATAATGCTCCTATGAACATAGTTGAGCTAATACCTTTGGAGTGTGAATGTGCCTCTTTAGGGTATACACCTAGAAGTGGTATTGCTGGGTCCTTGGGGAGATTGATTCTCAATTTTCTGAGAAACTGCCATATTGCATTCCAAAGTGGCTGAACAAGCTTACACTCCCACCAACAATGGAGGAGTGTCCCCCTTGTTCCACATCCTCTCCAACATAGGCTGTCATCTGTGTCTTTTATCTTAGCCAATCTAGCAGGTGTTAGGTGGTATCTCAAAGTTGTTTTGATTTGCAACCTCTTAGGTGGTACCTCAAAGTTCTTTTGATTTGCATTTCTCTGATGGCTAAAGATGTAGAGCACTTGTTCAGGTGCCTTTCAGCCATTTGTGGTTCCTCTGCTGAGAATTCCCTTTTTAGATCTGTACCCCATTTTTTGATAGAGTTATTCAAGGTTTTGCTCTCTAAATTCTTGAGCTCTTTATATACCTTAGAGATCAGTCCTCTATCACTAGTAGGGTTGGTGAAAATCTTTTCCCATTCTGTAGGCTGTCGTTTTGTCCTATTGACAGTGTCCTTGGCTTTGCAGAAGCCTCCCAGCTTCAGGAGATCCCACTTATTGATTGTTGGTCTTAGTGTCTGTGCCACTGATGTTATATTTAGGAAGTGGTCACCTGTGCCAATTTGTAGAAGTGTATTTCCCACTTTCTTTTCTGTCAAGTTCAAAGTGGTTGGGTTTAAGTTGAGGTCTTTGATACACTTGGATTTGAGTTTTGTGCAGGGTGACAGGCTCGGATCTATTTGCATTTTTCTACACACTTCCATCCAGCTATGCCAACACCATTTGTTGAATATACTATCTTTTTTCCATTGAATGTTTTGGGCCTCTTTGTCAAAGATCAGGTGTTCATAGGTTTTTGGGTTAATGTCTAGATCCTCAATTCTATTCCATTGGTCCACAAGTCTGTTTTTATGCCAGTACCAGGCTGTTTTTATTACTATAGCTCTATTGTATAGCTTGAAGTCAGGGATGGTGATACCTCCTGAGGTTCTGTTGTCCAGGAGGCATCATCATTCCTGACTTCAAACACCAGTGGCACAGACACTAAAATCAACAATCAATAAGTGGGATCTCCTGAAGCTAAGAAGCTTCTGTGAAGCCAAGGACACTGTTGATATGACAAAACAACAGCCTACAGAATGGGAAAAGATTTTCACCAACCCTAGAAGTGATAGAGGACTGATCTTTAAAATATATAAAGAACTCAAGAATCTAGAACCCAAAACCTTGAATAACCCAATCAAAAAATGGGGCTCAGATCTAAAAAGGGAATTCTCAGCAGAAGATTTATGAATCACTGAAAGGCACTTGAAAAAGTGCTCATCATCTTTAGATATCAGAGAAATGCAAATCAAAACAACTTAGAGATACAACCTGACACCTGATAGATTGGCTAAAATAAAAGACACAGATGACAGCCTATGCTGGAGAGGATGCTGAGCATGAGGAACACTCCTCAGTTGCTGTTGGGAATGTAAGCTTGTTCAGCCACTTTGAATGCAATATGGCAGTTTCTCAGAAAATTGAGAATCAATCTCCCCAAGGACCCAGCAATACCACTTCTGGGTGTATACCCTAAAGATACACAGTCACACTCTAAAGGCACTAGCTCAACCATGTTCATAGCAGTGTTATTTGTAATAGCAAGAGCCTGGAAACAACCTAGATGCCCCTCAACTGAAGAATGGATTAACAAACTGTGGTACATCTACACAATGGAGTACTACTCAGCAGTAAGAAAAAAATGATATCCTAAAATCTGCAGGCAAATGGATGGATTTGGAGAATATCCTCATGAGCGAGGAATCACAAACCTAGGTTGATAAAGCAGGGGATGTACTCACTCATTAGTTGGCTCTAAATAAAAAAGGAAAAGGCAAAGCAAAAAATATGTCCAAGCTGAAAACCACAAGCACTGAACAGCTTGGGATCAGAAACAACTTGGACTGACTCTTCGGATCCCACTTCCCCTAGAGGAATACCTCACTCATTCTTGAGTTTGGGTGGATTAAACTGTATCTGCCAGGAGTGGAGACTGAACTAAGCAATATTGGGACAGTGGGATCTTGGCACCAACTGCTGCCTGCCCAGGGTGGGGATGGGAGTTGTGGAGAAGAGAGAATGTCCTGATGTGGTAGGAGGGGCAAGGGACCTTGAATAAGGATGTACAAGGATAGAAATTGTGACTTCTTTGTTCATAATAATAAAATTAAAAAGAAAAAGTGCAATGTTCACATACACACAGAAACAAAGTCTACAAAAAGAAATTTAGAAACATAGTATAGAAGTAAAAGGCCATTAACATAAACATGCCTAAACACATCAATATGAGGGAAAATTATTTCCAGAAACACAACTGAGTTCTTGTTGTGTTGACTATATATTTTTGCGCATGGTGCCTACCCATACATGTGGTTTGTATACCCCATGGGACTCCATTCTAGATAGCAGATTTTTTCTTGTACAAGAGCATGTCTGTTGCAGCTAGCTTCTTGGTTAGGGATGGGAGATCCTATCTACTTTCCCTTTTTACCAATGGGATCGTATCTGACTAGCTTTTATATATGCTGTCACCAGTTATGTGAATTCATATGTGCATTAGTTCTGTTGTGTCCGAAAGACATTGCTTTCTGGTGTCATTTATCTATTCTTTTTCTTAACATCTTTCTGCTTCCTCTTTTGCATAGCTCCCTGAGTCCCGAGGGAATAGATTTGATGAAGACATCCCATTGAGAATTTAGAGTTCCAAAGTTTCTCAATCTTTGAACAGTTTTTAGTTTGGTTTTCTATATTAGTTCCCATCTAGTGAAAGAAGACATTTTTCTGATGATGACTGAATGAGATACTGATTTATGGGGATATCAAAATGTGGTTATTAGTCATTTTTGTTATGTTCTTTTAGTAGAACCATAGTATTTGGTTTTCTGCTAGGTTTATGGCATATGTAATCTCAATTTCTTGGCCCCAGAGTAGCATCTGACATGGAGTCTGTCTTATGGATTTAGACATAAATATAATCAGAGAGCAGTTGGTTACTTCTACTACATTTGTCTCACTATTGTACCATAAGTCTCAAATATTATAGGTGAGTTGGTGGTTATCTTTCTTCTCTGGTAGCATGCAGAGCACCTTCTAGTACTATGAACACTAGTCACTAGGATAAAGGCTCTATTTAGGCACAGCTAAATTTATACGTGTTTAATAGATATGCAGATGTTCTTCAGCAATAGTGCCTTACCATCAGTTTGTGGAAAGCAACAAATATCTTTGTCAATAGCCTGTAGTGTTTGGAGATTTCAGTGGGGTCCCTTTGCTTAACAACTCAAATAGATACATCCCATTCTCAGAGCTAGATTTTTCATTTAGTGGTGAAAGTTGTTTATGTCAGGCATTCTCTCTCTTCCTTTGAATGAAACTCTATTGTAGTAGTTTTACATATGATGAGACAGAAATTTTTAAAATGTAATTAAAATGTAACAATTTACACATATTTCTTCCACTTCTACTCTCTTATTTTTTTTATGTTCCAGTTCCCTATCTCTCTATAAATCAGTGTACTCTTTTTAACTAGTATTATATACATATACATACATATGAAGGAATAATATGTAAACACTACTTGCTAACTTCATTTTGTGTTACCTGAATGCACGTGTTTCTAGAGCTCACTACTGGGCATTGAAAAGTTACTTTTTATTGCTATTTTGACATCACTGTGATGAATCTGTTCAGAGTTTTTTATCTGTTCTTGGTTTAACCTTGTTAGGTCATATATATTATGGATTTCATCTATTTTTCTTAGGTTTTCATTTTGGTGGAATATAAGTTTTTGAAGAATTTTCTTACAAAAATTTAGATTTTATTTGGCTCTACTGTAACATCTCCTCTTACATCTGTAATTTTAGTCATTTTGGTGTTTCTTTTCTTTGGTTTATTTGTCTAAAATTTTTCTTATCTTCAACTCCTGGCCATTGCACCTGTGCATCCTTACCTCAATTCCTGCTCCTCCTCTTTTTCCTCTGAGTCCAGGTTATGCTGCCAATATTCTTTGATGTAGAGACATCCTAGACTTACCAGGTATCACACTCTTAAAGCAGAAACTATCACTTGCCATTTGCTCCTCAGTTGGGGTGAACTGTTATGTTTACCTTTTCCCTCTATGATGGAACTTTGTCTGGCTTGAGCTTGTGTAGATCATGTGCATACTGTCATAGCTGCAATAAGTTCATATGTGCAATTCTTTGTGCTCAGAAAACACTTCTTTATTATAGTCACTCAGTACTTTGAATTCACTAAAGCCATAACAGTATTCCCATGAAAGGGTCTAATGCTTGAAGAGGATGACCACTCCTGAAGTATCTGAGAAAATAATCCAAAAGGACCACATTTGATGTACATTTAGTTTTATACATGTACAGGGGTGATATCATCAGGACTCTTCAAACTGTATTAATGGAGCCTGTGGTGAGTCATAGTCACTGGAACAAATGTCAAGGAGGAAGAGTCAAGATGAAAGAGCAAAGACTTGAGACCTCAGTTTTTACTTTATTGTAAGATATCCTTAAAAATGCAAAAAGGCCCTTATGAGAACAAAACAGTATGTTTTTAATTTCTAAACATAATGAACTGAAAGTCTATAAAAGCTATGAATACTATTGTTACTATTGTTATTTTGTACTAATTGTTATTTTACAAGTTTCTATAAAGTGAGCAAATTTCTCATGGGCCTGCCAGATAACTTTGAGAAGAATATATATGAGAAAGATGTTGAAATGGGGAAGGATAGACAAAGACATTACATGGCAGAAAATATATAGAATGGAAGAGAAATTATATTGCAGAAAAACTAATAGCTTATAGCTTATTTCTGAAATGTTGATTGTAATACTCATATTAAAGCTTATGACATTAAAACTAAAAAAAAATTCTATTCCCTCTTCTATGATAAAAACTCCTGAGTCTTGAGAGAGAGAGGGAGGTAGAATATAGACATCAATTTAGGGTTTGGCACCCTGCAATCTTTTATTTTTTTGAGATATAAGAACTTAGAACTAGGGGCTGGAGAGATGGCTCAGAGGTTAAGAGCACTGACTGTTTTTCCAGAGGTCTTGAGTTCAATTCCCAGCAGAACCACATGGTGGCTCACAACCATCTGTAATGAGGTCTGGCGCCCTCTTCTGTAAAACTGTATGCATAATAAATAAATAAATCAAAAAAATTTAAATAAAAAAAGAACTTAGAACTATAATTTTTCTCTTAAGATTTCCTTCATTGTACACTATAGATTCGGTGTGTTGTGTTTGCATTTTATTCAATTATAGGAATTTTTTATTCTTTCTTTTTCATTTGTTCAATAATTCACTCACTGTTTAGAAGTGTGCTTTTCAGTCTCTACAATCATACTCTATGGTTTCTACTGTTGTTGATATCTGGCTTTATTCTGTTGTGATCTGATAAAATACAGTGAATGATTTTAATTTTTCCTGTATGTGATTAGAGATGTTTGTGTCTCAATATGTGGTCTGTCTTTGTGAAAGTTTTATGGGATTCTGAGAAGAATGTGTGCTCTCTGTTTATATAGAATATCTGTAGATATCTGTCAGGTATATTTGAGCTACTATATCATTTAGCTCTTTTATGTCTCTCTTCATAATTTGTCTGGATAATTCATCCAATATAAAAGGGGGTATTGATGTTCATACTTTTAATAATGTATGGTGGCTGTAAAGATTAGTTTTCATATAAGAAAGAGTTAATGGGTACTCTCAGCTTTTATACAAGTAAAATATGAAATATAAAGAAATAAAGGTATAAAAAGTAAAATAATATCTTTACTCTTTCTTTCTTCTCACTATTTTCTTTTGCTTCATTTTAAGTATGTACCCAGAGTATAGGAAGTTCTCAAATTTAACTATACTAAGAAGTATTACTATTTATATTTAAATCATCTGCATAACTATATGACAGCCATTTCTGGAAAAGCTTTTATTTTGTTTGTAAATTAATACAAGTTAGAGTTAGCTGGGTAGAGGAACCTCAACTAAGAAAATTTTTATCTCTACACACAACTCTATAGGGAATTTCCTTTTTAATGATTGTTATGAAAGTGTCCAACTTACTGGGCAATGTCACCTCTGAGTTTTTGGTCCTGAATGGTATGCAAGAGAAAGCTGAGGAAGCTATAAAAGGGAACCAGTATGCAGTGTATCTTTTATGGCTTCTGCTTTATTCAGTTTTTGACTTTAGTTTCTTGTCCTGAGTTACTGTCCTGAACTCTTCTGATGATAGACTATGATGTGGAAATGTAAGCCACATTCATAAACTATTTTCTCCTCAAGTTGCTTTTGGTCATATTCTTTTATCACAACAATAAAAGTGCAAATTAAGAATTCATGTTTAAAGTTAAAACAGAATGAGGAAAAATGGATTTTTTTTAGTGAGGAAAACAGAATATCCTAGGGTCTTAGTAATTACAGACTTTCCATATCTAATCTGTTTCTGTGTTTAAGAAATTTATGGGAGTCAGAGAGCTTTAGACAGCAAGGATCCCAGGTCCAGAGCAGAGTGGGTGGTGAGCAGGTTCCATCCTCTGGGCCTCCCATGGACCTCATCCTAGAATACAATCCTGGAATTGACCTCATGGCCAGTCCTACCCTGGACCAGGGCTGGGAGAAGCCTTCCTCCACAATCCCAGGAGTCACATCATAGATGATTGGGGCCTGCCTCCAAGACAGGCTGTGTCATTACAGAGGGATGTCTCTCTGAACAGTGTGACCCCATGGTGTCTGGGGTGAAGTGAGAGTCAGATGCCCTCAGACAGAGAGGATCCCATGACCTAACCAGAGTAAGAAATCTTGAAGACTCTGCATCCAGAGCAGACAGGAGACACAAAACCCATTTAGCTACAACTAAGATTCTATAAAGACCTGACTAAGAGTGAACCAAGGAAGCAATGGGCAGATGTCAGTGCAAGAATAGATATAACAATATAAAGAACAACAAGGCACCACCAGAAGAAGCTGATAGCTCTACAACACCAAGACCTGAAAAGAGCAATGAAGAGGAAAATGAAGGAAACAACAATACAAACACCTCTATGAAGATTATAGAAGCCTTCAAAAAGGATATAAAAAGTTCCTTAAAGAAATAGAAGAAAAAAACAAATAAAAAATAGGAAGAGATGAACAAATCCTTGAAAGAAAACAAAACAAACCCAAGATAGAGAATTCTACTAAGTAAAAGAATAATTTCAGGAACTAAAAATTGAAATAGAAAAAATAGAGAAGGCACAAAATGGGGCAAAGGGTAAAATAGAGAATCAGAAGAAAAAATCTGGAACTACAGGTAAAGTATAACCAACAGAATCCAAGAGATGGAAGAGAGAATCTCTGGAGTAGAAGACTCAAGAGTGGAAATAGATAAATCACACAAAGAAAACACCAAAACCAAAAAAGCCATAGCACAAAATATTCAGGAAATTTGGGACACCATGAATAGACCAAACCTGAGAATAATAAGAATAGAAGGAGAAAAATACCAGCTCAAAGGCACAGAAAATGCATTCATAAAATCATAGAAGAAAACTTTCCCGACTTAAAGAAGGAAATGCCTATAAAGATACAAGAAGCTTATAGAACACCAAATAGATTAGATCCCCCCAAAAGGCTGCTCACTACATCATAATTAAGCCACAAAACATCCAGAACAAAGAAAAAATATTAAGAGCTTCAAAGGAAAAGGGCCAACTTACCTATAAAGTCAGATCCATCAGAATAACACTTGACAATTCAATGGAAACAATGAAAGCAAGAAGGGCTTGGTCAGAAGTTATACAGACACTGAAAGAGTATGGCTGCCAAACCAGAATAATATACCCAGCAAAACTGTTAATCACCATAGGTGGAGTAAGCAAGATATTTCAAAAGAAAGACAGGTTAAAACAATACCTATCCACAAACCTAGCACTACAGAAATCACTAGAGGTAAAATTCCAACCTAAAGAACCCAGAGACACCCATGAAACCGCAATCAATAATCCCACAGAAGAAAATCCCAAAGAAAGGAAATACACACAAGCTACCACCAAAAATAACAGGAAATAACAACCACTGGTCATTAATATCCCTTAATATAAATGAACTCAATTAACCTATAAAAAGACAGCCTAACATGATGGATACAAAACAGAAGCCATCCTTTTGCTGCATACAAGAAACATACTTCAGCCTCAAAGACAGACACAGGCTCAGAGTACAGGGTTCAGAAAAGATTTCCCAATCAAATGACCCCAAGAAACAAGCTGGTGCTGCTATCTTAACATGCAATAAAGTAGACTTCAAACTAAAATTAGTCAAAAGAGACCAGGACAAACATTATTTATTCATTTCAGGAAAAATCATTCAAGATGAGTTCTCAATCTTGAGTATTTATGCCCCTAATATAAGGGGCATATGTAAAAGAAACACTACTAAAGCTTAAACCCCACATAAAATTTCCCACTATAATAGTAGACTTCAGTACCCCATTTTTACCCTTGGAGAGGTCAACCAGAAAAAGACTCAATGAAGATATAAGGAGTCTAGCAGATACTGCAATGCAAATGGACTTAATAGATATTTATAGAACATTCCATCTGAACACAAAGGAATATACATATATCTCAGCACCCCATGGAATTTTCTCTAAAATTGACCACATACTTGGTCATAAGGCAAATGTCAATCGATACAATAAAATGGGAATAACCCCTTGTATAATATCAGACCACAAGGGCCTAAAGTTAGAATTCAACAACAACAAAAATCACAGACAGCCTACAAATTCATGGAAACTGGACATCCCTATATTGAATCACCACTGGGTCACAGAAGAAGTTAAAAAAGAAATCAAAGACATTATAGAATTTAATAAAAATGAATCCACAACATACCCAAACTTATAAGACACAATGAAAGCAGTGTTAATAGGCAAATTCATAGCACTAGATGCCTATATGAAAAACCATGAGAGGCATAATCCTGTGGTGTCTGAGGCAGAGTGGGAGTCATGTGGCTTCAGACAGTGAGGATCTCAGGTTTAGCACAAAGTTGGAGGTGAGCAAGTTCAAGCCTCTGGGCCTCCTGGGAACCTCATCCCAGAGGCCAGAGCCACAGTCCTGCATTTGATCTCATGGACAGGGTTGCCCTGGACCAGGGCTAAGAGAATCCTTCCCTAGCAATCCCAGGGGTCATATCATAGATGCCCAGGTACCAACTTCAAGGCAGGCTGCATCATCATAGAGGGAATGATGTCTCTCTGAACAGAGTGACCCCATGGAGTCTGAGGCAGAGTGGGAATCAGTTGATTTCAGACAGCGAGGATCCCATCACATGACCAGAGTAAAAAATTGCACAGACTCTCTGTCCAGAGCACACAGGAGTCACACAACATTTGTAGCCACAATAGACTAAGATTCTACTAAGACCTGAGTAAGAGTGAACAAAGGAGGCAATGGGCAGATGCCAGGGCAAGAATAGAAATGACAATATAAAGAACAACAAGGAACCACCAGAAGAAGCTGATGGCTCTACAACACCAAGACCTTAACAGAGCAATGAAGAAGAAAAAGAAGGAAACAACAATACAAAAACCCTTATGAAGATTATAGAAGTCTTACCAAAGGATATGAAAAGGTCCCTTAAATAAATAGAAAAAAAAACAAAAAATTGGAAGAGATGAACAAATCCCTGAAAGAAAACAAACAAACAAGCAAACAACAACAACAACAACAAAAACAAAAAACAAAAAAGAGAAATCTAACAAATGAAAGAATCATTCGAGGAACTAAAATTTAGAAAAGAAACAATAAAGAAGTCACATAGAGAAGGTCTCAAACCTTTGCAACTTATACACCTGCCCAGAATGTAGTCAGAGGTGAGTAGATTCCAGTTCCTGGGCTGCCTGTCTGGAGAATTTCTCTCCAGAATTGGAGTAACACCCACGGGTCTGATATCAGACTCTTGCCAGCAGACAAGCCCTAGGTTTTAGCTGTGAGGGGTCTCCTCCAGCCACCCCTGAAAGAAGGGATTAACAATCCCTAAAAGAAGGGACCCCCTAAAAGAAGGCACAGCTTCCAGGGCAAAGTGCATTGTCAGAGAAGGTCTAAGGCCTTGGAAACTCAAACCCATGTCCAGAGTGGAGTCAGAGATCAAGTTGACTGTTTGCTCAGAGCAGACAAGAGACACACAAGACATCTAGCCACAAATGACTAGGAGCTGACTAATCATGAACCACTGAAACCATGGTCAGACTCCAGTGAAAGAATACATAAAGCAATATAAAGAACAACAAGGCAACACCAGAAGAAACTGATGTTTCTACAACTACAAGACCTGAACAGAGCAATGAAGAGGAATCAGAAAGAAACAACAGCAAAAACAACTTTTTGAAGATTATTGAAGACTTCAAATAGGATCCAAAATATCCCTTAAAGTAATGGGAAAAAATGCAAAAAAAATTGGAAGAGATCAACAAATCCTTGGGAAAAAAAAACAAGAAAAGGAAAACCAAAAATTGACAGAAACATTCCAGGAACTAAAAAGTGAAATAGAAGCAATAAAAAGGCAAGAAAAGAGGCAAAGGTGAAAATGGAAATCCTAAGGAAAAGAGCTGGAACTACAAATACAAGCATAATCAACAGAATCCAAGAGATGGAAGAGAGAATCTCCCTACTAGAAGTCTCAATAGCAGAAATACATGCATACTAAACCAAAAAAGTCATAACACAAAACATTCAGGAAATTTGGGACACCATGAAAAGACCTAACCTGAAAATCATAGGAATAGAAGAAGGAGGAGAATTCCAGCTCAAAGGCACAGATAATATATTCAATAAAATCATAGAAGAAAACTTTCCAAACTTAAAGAAGGTGATGCCTATAAAGATACAAGAAGCTTACAGAACACCAAATAGATTTGATCCCAACAAAAAGTCCACTTGACACATAATAATCAAGCCCCAAAACATACAGAACAAAGAAAAAATTTTAAGAGCTGAAAAGAAAAGAAAAATTTACATATAAAGGCAGACTCATCAGAATAACACTTGACTATACTATGAAAACAATGAAAGCAAGAAGGTCATGGTCAGAAGTTATACAAACACTGAAAGAGCAAGGCTACCAACCTAGATTACTATACCCAGCAAAATTATCAGTCACCATGGATGGAGTAAACAAGATATTTCATGACAAACTTAGACTTAAACAATACCTATCTATAAATCCGGCCACTCAAAAAGCACTAGAGGGAAAACTCCAATCTTTTAAGGATCCTGGATACACCCATGAAATCACAGACAATCAATAATTCCACAGAAGAAAAACCTTGAGAAAGGAAATACATACAACCCATCAACGAAAATAACAGAAAATATCAACCAGTGGTCACTCATATCCCTTAATATCAATGGACTCAATTCACATAGAAAAAGACACACACTAACATGATGGATTAAAAAACAGAAGCCATTGTTCTGCTGCATACAAGAAACACACCTCAACCTGCAAGACAGAAAAAGGCTTAGAGTAAAGGGTTGGGAAAAGATTTTCCAATCAAATGGTCCTAAGGTACAAGCTGGGGTTGCCATCCTAATATCTAACAAAGTAGACTTTAAATTAAAATCAATTAAAAGGGACCAAGATGGACATTATTTATTCATCACAGAAAAATAGGTCAAGAGAAGGTTTTAATCCTGAATATTCGTGCCCCTAATATAAGGACACCTACCTATCTAAAAGAAACACTACAAAAGATCAAATCCCATAGCAATTTTCACACCCTAATAGTAGGAGACTTCAATACCCCACTATCACCCCTAGATAGATCAACCAGACAGAGACTCAACAGACAAATAAGGACTCTAATAGAGGTTATGATGAAATTGGATTTAATAGATATTTACAGAAGCTTCCACCCAAATGCAAAGGAATAAACATATTTCTTAGCACCACATGGAACTTTCTCAAAATTTGACCACATAATATGAACAGATACAAAAACTGGAAATAATCCCTTGTATCATATCAGACCATCAGTGCCTAAAGTTAGAGTTCAACACCATCAAAAATCACAAAAAGCATACCAACTCATGGAAACTAAACAACACTCAGCTTACCATGTCAAGGTACAAGGAAGAATTTAAGAAAGAAATCAAAGCCTTTTTAGAATATAGTGAAAATTAATCCATAACAAACTCAAACTTGTGGTACACAATGAAAATAGTCTTAAGAGGAAATTTCATAGCACTAGATTCCTATGTGTAAAGCATAGAGAAATCCCATATGAGAGAACTAACAGCTCAGCTGAAAGGCCTAGTACAATTACAAGCAAACTCACCTAAAAGGAGTAGATGGCAGGAAATAATAAAATTTAGAATGAAAACAATACAATTGAAACAAAAAGAGCAATACAAAGAATCAATCAATCAAAGAGTTGTTTCTTTGAGAAAGTTAACAAGATAGATAAGCCCTCATCCAAATTAATCAAAAAGCAGAGAGAGAGAGAGAGAGAGAGAGAGAGAGAGAGAGAGAGAGAGAGAGAATCCAAATCAACAAAATAAGAAATGAAAAGGGGGATACAGCAACAGACCCATACGAAATCCAGAGAATTATGAGGTCACACTTTGAAAATCTATATTTCACAAAAATGGAAAACCTAGAAGAAATGGAGAGCTGTTGGAGAGGTACCATTTAACAAAATTAAATGAAGACAAGATTAATTACCTATACCCATAAAGGAAAGTGAAGCTGTCATTAGAAGCCTCCCAAGTACAAAAAGCCCAGGTCCAGATGATTACAGTATAGAACTCTACCAGACATTCAAAGAAGAATTACTACCATTATCCCTCAAAATATTTCATACAATAGAAACTGAAGGAATATTGCTAAATTCCTTTTATGAGGCAACAATTACAATAATACCCAAGCCACTTAAAGTTGCAACAAAGGAGAAATACAGACAAATTTCCATCATGAATATTGATGCTAAAATTCTCAATGCAATTTTGGCAAACTGTATACAACAATATATAAAAAATATCATCCACCATGACCAAGTAGGCTTCATCCCAGAAATGCAGGGATGTTTCAACATATGAAAAATCGTACATGTCATCCATCATATAAACAAACTGAAGGAAAAAAACACATGATCATATCCTTAGATGCTGAAAAATCCTTTGACAAATCCTACACACTTTTATGATAATAGTCCTGGAGAGATAGGAATACAGGGAAAATATCTCAATATAATAAGGACAATTTACAAGAAGCCAATAGCCAACCTCAAACTTAATGGAGAATAAATCAAAGCAATCCCACTAAAATCAGGAACTAGACAAGAATGTTCTCTCTCCCCTTATCTATTCAATGTAGTTCTTTAAGTTATAGCTAAAACATGAAGAAAATGAAAGGAGATTAATGGAATACAAATTGGAAAGGCAGAACTGAAACCATCTCTATTTATAGATCATATGATTGTATACATATGTGACCCACAAAATTATACCAGGGAACTTCTACAGCTGATAATCACCTTCAGCAATGTAGCAGGATACAAGATTAATCCAAAGAAATCAGCCTCCTATACACTACAGATTAAAGGGCTAAAAAAGAAATAAGGGAAACATCATCCTTTATGATAGCTGCAAAAAGCATTAAATACCTTGGATTATCTACAACCAAAGAAGTAACAGATCTATTTGACCAAAAATTTAAATCACTGTAGAAAGAAATTGAAGACGATATCAGAAAATGGATAAATCTCCCATGTTCCTGGATAGGTGGGATCAACATAGTAAAATGCCAATTTTACCACAAGCAATCAACTGATTCAATGCACTGCCCATCAAAATCCCAACACAAATTTTTACAGACCTTGAAAGAACAATACTCAATTTCATTTGGAATAACAGGAAAGCCAGGATTGCCAAAACAATTTTGCTCAATAAAAGAACGTCAGGAGGCATCACTATGTCCAACTTCAAGTTTTACTATAGAGCTAAAGTAAAAAAAAACAGCATGGTACTGGCATAAAAACACTTGTGGATCAATGGAATTGAATTGAGGATCTGGGCATTAACCCAAAAACCTATGAATACCTGGTCTTTGACAAAGAGTCCCAATGTATTCAATGGAGAAAAGATAGCATCTTTAACAAATGGTGTTGGCATAGCTGGATGGCAGTGTATAGAAAAGTGCAAATAGATCCAAGCCTATTACCCTGCATAAAACTCAAATTCAAGTGGATCAAAGACATCAACATTAACACAGCCACAGTCAACTTGATAGAAAAGAAAATGAGAAATAGCCTCCAATGAATTGGCACAGGTGATCACTTCCTAAATATAACACCAGTGGCACAGACACTAAGAACCAAAATCAATCAGTGGGATCTCCCGAAACTGAGAAGCTTCTTTAAAGCCACAGATACAAGTTAATAATACAAAATAACAGCCTCCAATGTGGGAACAGAGTTTCACCAACCCTACAAGTGACAGAGCACTGATCTCTAAAATATAGAGAGAACTCAAGAAACTAGATCCCAAATCCTTAAATAACCCAATCAAAAAATGGCATTCAGAACTAAAAAGGGAATTATCAGCAGAAGAATTACAAATGGCTGAAAGGCACTTGAAAATGTGCTCATCATTTTTAACCATTAGAGAAATGCAAATCAAAACAACTTTGAGATACCACCTTATATGTGTCAGATTGCCTAAGATCAACGACACAGTTGACAGCCTATACTGTAGAGTTTTCATAGCAAGGGAAGCACTCCTCCATTGTTGGTGGCAGTATATGGTTGTTCAACCACTCTGGAATGCAGTATGGTGGTTTCTCAGAAAACTGAGAAACAATCTCCCCAAAGATCCAGCAATAGCACTATTTGGTTATATACCTTAAAGATGCACATTCCCACTCCAAAATCATTAGCTCAACTATGTTCATAGCAGCATTATTATTCATAATAGCAAGAACTTGGAAACAACCTACATGCCCTCAACTAAAAAATGGATTAACAAACTCTGGTACATCTATGCAATGGAGTACTATTCAGTAGTAACAAAAAGTTATATCCTAAAATTCACAGACACATGGATGGAATTCAAGAATATCCTCCTGAGTGAGGTGTCACAAGTCCAGAAATATTAGCAGGAGATGTACTCACTCATTAGTGGACTTTAAACAAAAACCAAAGCATTCCTAAGCTACAAACCACAACCACTGAACAGCTTGGGATCTGAAACTCCTTCGACTGGCACCTTCGGAGCCCATTCCTTCGAGAGAAACACCTGACCCAGTCTTGATGTTCAGATGAAGAATGCAGATCTGCCTGGAGTGGATGGTGAAGTAATCCAGCTTGTGACCATAGGACCTCCTGCACTTGCTGGGGAGGAGATAAAGTGATGGGAAGAAGAGTGAGTGGCTGGGGTTGTGGGAGGGGGAAGGGAGTTTGAACAAGGGGATGGATGAATAAAATATATGACTTTATTTATAATAAAAACAAAAACAAAACAAAATAAAAAAGATATGTCCATAATACATTTAATGGTAGGTAGGTCATATGTTGTATTAGTTACTTTTGTATTGATGTAATAAAATAACTCACAAAGGTTAAAAAAAAGGAATCTTAGCATACCTGTAAGGCTCCCCTGTAGAAGCACTTTATAGACCATCAGGTTACTGTATAATATACATGTGAAATGATAAAGCAATCATGTTTCATATTTTCCCCATTTTAAACTTGTAATTTCATATTTATATGAATAGCTATTTAACACAGGCAGATAGTTAAATTGGCAATTATTTTCAACCTAAAAAAAGAAGGAATGAAATGAAGCAAAAAATGGAAATAGAAAATCTGAAGAACAATCTGGAATTACAGATACAAGCATAACCAACAGAATCCAAGAGATAGAAGGGATAATCTCTGAAGTGAAAGATTCAATAGTGTAAATATATAAATCACTCAAAGAAAACACCAAAACCAAAAAAGCAAAAAGAAGATGTTCAGGAAACTTGGGACACCATGAAAAGTCCAAAAATGTGAATAGTAGGAATAGAAGAAGAAGAAGAAAAAGAAGAAGAAGAAGAAGAAGAAGAAGAAGAAGAAGAAGAAGAAGAAGAAGAAGACAAGTTCAAAGGCACTGATAATATATTCAAAAAAATCTTATAAGAAAACTTTCCCAATATAAAGGAAATGTCTATAAAGATACAAGAAGCATACAGAAAATCAAATAGAATAGATTCCCAAAAAGTCTGTTCACCATATAATGATTAAGAAAAAAACATACAGAACAAAAGACAAAATACTAGGAGCTTCAAAGGAAAAGGGCCAACTTACCTATAAAGGCAGACCCATCAGAACAATACCAGACTATTCAATGGAAACAATAAAAGAAAGAAGATACTGGTCAAAAGTTACACAGATCCTAAAAGAATATGCCTGCCAACCCAGACTACTATACCCAGCAAAACTATTAATAACCATTGGTGGATTAACCAAGATATTTCACAACAAATGCAAGTTGAAGCAATACCTATCCACAAATCAAAAACTACAGAAAGCACTTGAGGGAAAAGTCCAACTTAAGGAACCCAGATACACCCATGAAATCATAAACTATTGATAATCCTACAGAAGAACAACCCTACGAAAGGAAATACATGCAAACTACCACCAAAAATAACAGAATATATTGATCATTGGTCATTAATATACCATAATATCTATGGACTTAATGCATCTATAAAAAGACACATCCTATCACGATGGATACACAAACAAAAGCTAACCTGCTGCATATGAGAAACAAATCTCAACTCCAAAGACAAACACAGGTGTAAAGTTAAGAGCTGGGAAAAGACTTTTCAATTAAATGGTCCCAAGACACAAGCTGGTGCTGCTATCCTAATATCGATGAAAGTAGACTTCAAACTAAAATCAATCGAAAGAGACCAGGACAAACATTACTTATTCATTTCAGGAAATATCAATCAAGATGAGTTCTCAATCTTGAATATTTATGTACCTAATATAAGGGTACGTTCATATGTAAAAGAAACACTACTACAGCTTAAACCCCACATAAAATGTCATACTCTAGTAGTAGGAGACTTCAATACCCCACTTTCTCCCCTGGATAGGTCAACCAGAAAGAGAATCAACAGAGAAATAAGGAGTCTAACAGAAGTTATAATGCAAATGGATTTAATAGATATTTACAGAAGCTTCCACCCAAATGCAAAGGAATATATGTATTTCTTAGCACCACATGGAACTTTCTGTAAAATTGAACACATAATTGGTCATAAATCAAATAACAACAGATACAAAAATATGGAAATAATCCCTTGTATCATATTTGACAACCAGGGCCTAAAGTTAGAGTTTAACAACAACAGAAATCACAGAAAGCCTACCAACTCATGCAAATTAAACATCACTCAGCTGAACCACCTCTGGGTCAAGGAAGAAATTAAGAAAGAAATCAAAGTTTTCCTAGAATATAATGATAATTAATCCATAATGAACCCAAACTTGTGGGACACAATGAAAACAGTCTTAAGAGGAAATTTCATAGCACTAGACGCCTATATGTAAAATCTAGAGAAAGCCCACACTAGAGAACTAACAGCTCAGCTGAAAGCCTTAGAACAATTAGAAACAAACTCACCTAGAAGGAGTAGACAGCAGGAAATAATCAAACTTAGAACTGAAATCAATACAATTGAAACAAAAAGAACAATATAAAGAATCAATGAATCAAAGAGTTGGTTTTTTGAGGAAGTCAACAAGATAGACAAGCCCTCATCCAAACTAATAAAAAAGCAGAAAGAGAGTATCCAAATCAACAAAATCAGAAATGAAAAGTGGGACATAGCAACAGACCCCAAGGAAATCCAGAGAGCTATCAGGTAATACTTTGAAAATCTATTTTCCACAAAAATAGAAAAACTTAGAAGAAATGGACAGCTTTTTGGACAGTTACCATTTACCAAAATTAAATGAAAACTAGATTAATTATAAAACAGACCTAAAACCCTTAAGGAAATTGAAACTGTCATTAAAAACCTCCCAAACAAAAAAAGCCCATGTCCAGATGGTTTCAGTGCAGAATTCTACCAGACATTCAAAGAAGAATTACTACCATTACTCCTCAAACTATTTCACACAGTAGAAAGTGAAGGAATACTGCCAAATTCTTTTTATGAGGCCACAATCACCCTAATACCCAAGCCACTCAAAGACACAACAAAGAAGGAGAATTACAGACCAATTTCCCTTATGAATATTGATGCGAAAATTCTCAACAAAATTCTGGGAAGCTGTATACAACAATCTATAAAAATATCATCTACCATGACCAAGTAGGCTTCATCTCTGAAATGCAGGGATGATTCAACATTCAAAAAACGTAAACTTCATTCATCATATAAAAAACTAAAGGAAAAAAACCACATGATCATATCCTTAGATGCTGAAAAAATCTTTGACAAAATTCAACTTTCCTTTATGATAAGAGCTCTGGAGGGATCAGGAATACAGGGAAAATATCTAAATAAAATAAAGGTGATTTACAAGACTATGATAGCCAATATCAAACTTAATGGAGAAAAACTCAAAGCAATCCCACTAAAATCAGGAACTAGACAAGGATGTCCTCTCTCCCCTTGTCTATTCAACATAGTTCTCGAAGTTTTAACTAAAAGAATAAGGGAATGAAAGGAGATTAAGGAGATAAAAGTTGGAAAAGAAGAATTGAAACTATCTTTATCCGTAGATTGTCCCGCGCCCTGTCTTCGCCTGCGAAGAAGAACGCAGTACACAGTTTGGATCCTTCTGCAGCAAGTTTATTTTCTCCAAGAAGGGGAAGAAGACCCCGACCCCTTGCCAGGAGCCGGCTTTTATACTATCAAGCCCTCGCCTCTAACGTCTCCCCTTCTGATTTGTTGCGAACTCTCGCCTGAGATGACGCAAGGTCAGAGGGCTTGGCTCACAGAGTGGAAACTTACCGGGGGACATGCGCAGATGCGTTGTTTATCGCCTCGGCCGCGCCTTGGTACCGGAAACCGGCACCGTCTTGCCTGCTTGACCGGGCTCCCGGCTCCCTACATCTCCCCCTTCTTTATATATTAAGAGGGGAGCCGGCTTCCTGTAGACAGGCAAAGACAGAGGT
>PVIH01026062.1:0-19474 GCA_004025045.1 Sigmodon hispidus | reverse complement strand
GACAGTTGGTGAGAGTGTAAACTTGTTCAGCCACTCTGGAATGCAGTATAGTGGTTTCTCAGAAAACTGGAAATCAATCTTCCCAAGGATCCAGCAATGCCACTCTTAGGCATATACCCTAATGATGTACATTTGCACTCCAAAAACACTAGCTCAACTATGTCATAGCAGCATTATTTGTAATAGCAAGGACCTGGAAACAACCTAGATGTCCCTCAACTGAGGAATGGATTAGCAAACTGTGGTATATCTACCCAATAGAGTACTATTCAGTAGTAAGAAAAAATGATATCCTAAAATTTGCAGGCAAATGGATGGAGTTGGAGAATATACTCCTGAGTGAGGAATCACAAACCCAGAGAGAGAAGCAGAGGAAGTATTCACTCATTTTTGTACTTTAAGCAAAAGTGTCATTGTATACAAGAGCTCAAGTCTAGAATGTAATTAAATGACACAGTGCTTCACTTCTGCATTGCTGACCTCTGGCAGGGATGTGATTGAAGAAGGTGTCATTTTGTTCAAGTGGTTTGCCACAGGATGTTTGATTATTCCCCAGTAGATAATTGAACAGTATGAATGGTTGTTTTTTGTTTTTTGTTTTTTTTTAATGGGAGTACATATGAGTGGGTATGAAACTGAAAGTGCTGATAACTGAGTTTTCAGAGGTGTGTGATGTAAAATTACCAAATAATAAAAAAGAAACAAAAAGAAGTAAAAGTAATGCTAAGGTTAATATCAGCATTTCACTGGCTTTGTAACATTTAAAGGCTTTATTTGTTAAGTTTTATGGAATTATATGATATGTATTTGAATTAGTTTTTAAGTTATAGTAGAATTCTGTAGTAAGTCTATATTTTCTTGTGTTTGTTTCTGTTATTGCTGCTTTTTATCTATGGAGTATTTCATTAGTATTTGAAGCAGTTTCTAAAGTATGCATTTGTTAAAATCATTCATTGAATTTAGGTTTAATTTTATTATCTATAAACTCACAAGTTTCTTTTCTGAATCTTCAGTTTATTGGAACAAATTCATAATGTATGTCCTTATGATTTTCTGGAATTTCATTCATATCTGTTATAATGTTTGCCTTTTAATTTCTAGTTTTATTGAAGTAGATCTTCCTTTTTTGGTTAATTTGGTTAAGAATTTGCCTATTGTGTTTAATTCTTAAAAAGTTAATTAATAAATAAATTTTAAAATATTAGGTTTTCATAGGTGTGTATGAATGTTGGGGTCTTCAGTTCGATTCCATTGATCCACAATTCTGTTTTTTTTATGCCACTATAAAGCTGTTTTTATTACTGTAGCTGTATAGTATAATTTGAACCTGGGGATGGTGATGTCTCATGAATTTCTTTTTTTGAGCAAAATTATTTTGGCAATCCTGGCTTTCCTGTTATTCCAAATAAAATTTAGTATTGTTTTTTTCAAGATATGTAAAACAATTTTGTTGGGATTTTGATGGGAATTGCATTGAATCTCTAGATTGCTTTTGGTAACACTGCCATTTTACCAACCCTACAATTGACAGAGGATTGATCTCTAAAATATGTAGAGAACTGAAGAAACTAGAGTCCAAAGCCTTAAATAACCCAATTAAAAAACATGGTGGAAGGAGGAGGCTAAAGGAATAGAAAAAGAAGAAGAGGCATAGAATTCTTCCAAGACCAACATTTGCCTTTCAAAGGCAATGAATATACTCTAGATTTATTTCACATGGCAGCATTATATGCATGGATTTCAACTGAAGAAATAGGAAAGAAAACTGAACCTTTTAGGTACCTAATTCAAAGTCCTAAAGAATTTTTTACAGAAGTTTTACAGAGTTTACCTGCATCAGTAAATAGAGTGATACCATATTTGGAAGCAAGGCAAATAGTTATTGAATTGCTGGCTTTTTGAGAATGGTAATACATAATATAAAAGGTAATAAGACCATAAAAAGCAAGGTCAACACCCTTGGAGGAGTGGATTCATGAGAAAATTAATGTAGGGCCTTATGCCACTGATGATAACTGGGTAAGAGAGGTTATTTTAAGAGGTATAAGAAAAAGTCAAAATGTTAAATGCTATAATTGTGGAAGACAAGGCCACATAGAAAAAAATTTTAATCAAGGCATTCCCAGAAACAATGTCTTTGTTAAGAATAATATCAAGAGAACATCCTTTCCTTTTGGAGTATGCAGGAAGTATGGAAAATGTAGACATTTGACTAATGAATATAGGTCAGCAAGGGACAGGCAAGGTAACATTCTGCCTTTGGGAAACACTCAAGAAGAGCTTTCAAAAGCCCCTATATCCAATTCAGTGAAATATTACCCAGTCATCATGGAGAAAACACCTTTCCACCTTTCCAGAACAATTAAAGAAATTAAAACCTATTTTAAAGACATACCACACTGGATGCTGAATGATAGGAAATCTATAGAGAAGGAAAATACTCAGAAAAAATTATAAAGGGAATATTTTGGCAAATGTCTATTAATGAACAAAGGCCAACATTAAAAGTACAAATAAATGATGTTATTATTGAAGGTTTATTGGACAAAGGGATGGATATATCAATAATTTCACCAGGATCATGGCATCCAAGTTGGCCCCTTTAAGAAGGAAATGTACATTTTTGGGGATTTGGGTAATTATCTAAGGTAAAATAGAGTGCAAAATGACTTGATTGTATAGGAGCAGAAGGACAGAGAAGAATATTAAAGCCATATATGGCTAACATTGTTATAAATTTATAGGGATGAGATTTAGTACAACAATGGAACACACAAATTAACATTCCTCCAAACACAAAAATAAACCATAAACTAACATATAATCCCAGAAGAAATATTAGATGGTATTATGAGAAACAGTCACAAACCTGTTAGACTGTACAGAAACAAGCTATAACAGCTACTGGACCTTGAAAGACACCCACAGCACTACCTTTAAAATGGCTAACAGATAAGCCTATATGGATTCATCAATGGCCTTAACAAAAGAGAGGCCTTAGAGTAGCTGATACATGAGCAGTTAAAAGCTCAGCATACAGAAAACTCAACCAGCCCTTGGAATTCTCTTGTATTTGTTATTAAAAACATATCTGAAAAGTTGAGAATGGTGACAGATTTAAGGGTGATAAAAAAGGTGATCCAGCCAATAGGCTCTCTACAGTCTGGAATTCCTTTGACTTCTCTTTTACATGAAGAATGGCCAGGGCGCACTGCATCATGACAGACAGATGGACTCCAAACCCTGTTCAGAGTAAATTCAGAGGTGAGGGAACCTCAGTTCCTGGACTGCCTCAGAGAGAATCCTTCTCTGGGGACTGGGGTCACACCCAAGGTTTGAATCTCAGACTCTTGCTATCAGACAGGCCCTAGGCTTTATCTGGAAGTGGACTTCCCCAATGATCCCTAACATAAAAGCCTCCCACATCCAAGCCCTGCCTCCAGGGCAAGCTGCTCACCATAGAAAATCAGGTGCCCTTGAAACCCAGAACCTTTTCCTGAGCTAAGTCAGAGATTGTGCAGACCACTTGCTCAAAGCAGACAGGAGACACACAAGCCCTCTAACCACAACTGACTAGAGCTTATTAAGTGTGAACCACTGAGGCCATGGGCAGATGCCAATGTAAGAATACATATAACAATATAAAGAACAACAAGATAAAACCAGAAGAAACTGGTGGCTCTACAACACCAAGACCTGAACATAGTAATAAAGAGAAAACAGAAAGAAATAACAGCAAAAACAAATTTATGAAGATTATAGCAGGCTTAAGAGAGGATATAAAAAATTCCTTAAAGAAATAAAATAAAATACAAACAAAAAATTGGAAGAGACGAACAAATCCTTAAAAGATAACCAAGAAAAGGAAAACCAAAAAATGAAAGAAACATTCCAGGAAATAAAAATTGAAAGAGAAGCAATAAAAAGGCATAAAATGAGGGTAAGGTAGAAATAGAAAACCTGAAGAGCTGGAACTACAGATACAAGCACAACCAATAGAATCAAAGAGATGAAAGAGAGAATCTCTGGAGTGGAAGACTAAATAGTAGAAATAGATACACCAGTCATGAAAGCACTAAAACCAAAAAAGCCATAACAAAATGTTCAGGAAATTTGGGACACCATGAAAAGACCTAACCTGAGAATAATGGGAATAGAATAAGGAAAAGAATACCAGCTCAAAGGCACAGATAATGTATTGAATAACATCATAGAAGAAAACTTTCTAAACCTAAAGAAGGAATTGCCTATAAAGATACAAGAAACTTAGGGGACACCAAATAGATTTAACCCCTCCAAAAAAGTCTGTTCACCACATAACAATCAAGCTACAAAACATATAGAACAAAGAAAAAAATTTAAGAGCTGCAAAAGAAAGGTACCACCTTACCTATAAAGGCAGACCCATCAATCAATTGTTTCAATGGAAACAATGAAAGCAAGAAGATCCTGGTCAGAAGTTATACAGATACTAAAAAAGCCTGGCTGCCAACCTAGACTACTATACCCAGCAATACTATCAATTATCATAGATGGAGTAAAGAAGATATTTCATGACAAATCAGACTTGAACAATACCTATCTACAAATCTGCCCCTTTAAAAAGCATTAGTGGGAAAGTATTAGAGGGAAAACTCCAACCCAAGAATCCCAGATACACCAATTAAACCACAAACAATCAATAATCACACAGAAGAAAAGAACAAAGCAAGGAAATATATACAAGCTACAACCAAAAACAACAGGAATATCAATCAGTGGTCCTTAATATCAATGGAATCAATTCACTTATAAAAATACACACCCTAACACAAAGGATACAACAACAGAAGCCATCCTTCTGCTGCATACAAGAAACACACCTCAACTTCAAAGATAGACACAGGCTCAGAGTAAAGGGTTGGGAAAAGATTTTCCAATCAAATGGCCCCAAGAAACAAGCTGATGTTGCCATTCCAATATTGAACAAAGTAGACTTCAAACTAAAATCAATTAAAAGATATCAGGATGGACGTTACTTATTAATCTCAGGAAAAAATGATCAAGATGAGATTTCAATCCTGAATATTTATGCCCCTAATATAAGGGCGCCTACGTATTTAAAAGAAACAGAACTGAAGCTCAAACCCCATATCAATTTTTACACTCTAATCATGGGAGACTTCAATATTCCCCTTTCACCCTTGGATAGGTCAACCAGACAGAGACTCAACAGAGAAATAAGAGGTCTAAGAGAGATTATCATGCAAATGATATAGTAGATATTTAAAGAAGCTACAACCAAAACACAAATGAATATACATATTTCTCAGCACCACATGGAATTTTATAAAATTGACCACATAATTGGTTATGAAACAAATATCACTGGATACAAAAAAATGAAAAATCTTTTGTATCATGTCAGATAACCATGGTCTAAAGCTATAGTTCAACAACATCAAATATCACAAAAGGCTTACCGACTAGTGGAAACTAATCATCACTCAACTGAATTACCTCTGGGTCAAGGAAGAAATAAAGAAAGAAATAAAAGACTTCCAAGAGTTTATCAAAAATGAATTCACAACATATTCAAACTTATGGCACACAATGAAGTCTTAAGGGGAAAATTCATAGCACTAGATGCCTATATGAAAAAACTAGAGAAATCCCACAATAGAGAACTAACAGCACAGCTGAAAGCTTTAGGACAATTAGAAGCAAACTCACCTAGGAGTAGATGGCAAGAAATAATCCAATTTAGAGCTGGAATCACTACAATTGAAACAAAAAGAAAAATACAAAGAATCAATGAATCAAAGAGGTGGTTCTTTGAGAAAGTCAACAACATAGATGAACATTTATCTAAACTAACCAAAAAGCAGAGAGAGAGGGAGGGAGAGAGAGAGAGAGAGAGAGAGAGAGAGAGAATCCAAATCAACAAAATGGAAAATCAAAAGAGAGACATAATAACAGACCTCCAGGAAATCTAGAGAATTATCAGGTCATGCTTTCAAAATCTACACTACAAAAAATGAAAAACCTAGAAGAAATGGATAGCTTTCTCAACAAGTACTACTTACCAAAATTAAATCAAGATCTGATTAAATACCTAAACATACTTATAACACAAAGGAAATTGAAGCTGTCATTTATAGCCCCCCAAGAAAAAAAGCCCCAGGTCTAGATGGTTTCAGTGCAGAATTCTACCAGACATTCAAAGAAGAACTTCTACCAATACTTCTCAAACTCTTTCATGGATTAGAATCTTAAGGAACATTGCCAAACTCTTTTTTTTTTTGAGGCCACAATTACACTAATACCCAAGACACTCGAAGACACAACAAAGAAGGAGAATTACAGACAAAATTCCCTCATGAATATTGATGCTAAAGTTCTCAACAAAATTCTGGCAAACTGTGTACAACATATAAAAAATATCATTCACCAAAATCAAGTAAGCTTCATCTCAGAAATGCAGGGATAGTTCATTATATGGAAAACTGTAAACGTCACCCATCATATAAACAAAATGAGGAAGAAAAAAAACATGATTATATCCTGAGATGTTGAAAAACCTTTGACAAAATCCAACACTTCTTTATGATAAAAGACCTTGAGGGATCAGGAATACCGGGAAAATATCTAAATATAATAAAGGCAATTTACAAGAAGCTGACAGCCAACATCAAACTTAATGGAGAAATTCTCAGAGCAATCCCACTAAAATCAGAAACTAGACAAGTATGTCCTTTCTCCCCTTATCTATTCAATATAGTTCTTGAAGTTTTAGTTAGAGCAATAAGACAATGAAAAGAGATTAAGGGGATACAAATTGGAAAAGAAGATGTGAAACTATCTCTATTTGCAGATGATATGATTGTATACATAAGTGACCCACAAAATTCTTCCAAGGAACTGCTACGGCTGATAAACGCTTTCGGCAATGTAGCAGGAACAAGATTAACTCAAATAAATTAGTAACTCTCCTATACACTAAAGTTAAAAGGACTGAAAAAGAAGTAAGGAAAACTTCATCCTTTATAATAGCTGCAAATATTATTAAATACCTTGGAGTAACTATAACCATGGAAGTAACAGATCTATTTGATAAAACCTTTAAATCCCTGAAGAAAGAAATTTTAGAGGATATCATAAAATGGAAATATCTACCATATTTTTGTATAAGTAGGATCAATAGTAATAATGGCAATCCTACTGAAAGCAATTTACAGATTCAGTGCAATTATAATCAAAATCCCAACACAATTTTTTATAGACAAGGAAAAAATAATATATAATTTCATTTGGAATAATAACATTGCCAAAACAATTTTACTCAAAAACGAACCTCAGATGGTATCACCATCCCCAACTTCAAGTTACACTATAGGGCTACAGTAATCAAAAACAGTCTGGTACTGGCATAAAACAGATTCTTGGATCAATGGAATCGAATTGAAGATCCAGACATTTATCCAGAAACCCATGAACACCTGATATATGACAAAAAGACCCAAAGTACTCAATGGAAAAAAGATAATATCTTTAACAAATGGTGTTGGTATAGCTGGATGGTATTGTATAGAAAAAATGTAAATAGATGCAAGCATATCACCTTGTAAAAAACTTAAATCCAAATGGATCAGACTTTAACCTAAATCCAGCCACACTAAATTTGATAGAAAAGAAAGTGGAAAATACCCTCCACCACATTGGCACTGCTGACTACTTCCTAAATATAACAACAGTAGCACAGACACAAATCACAACAATCAATAATTAGGACCTCCTGAAACTGAGAATCTTCTGTAAGGCCAAGGACACAGACAAGACAAAATGACAACGTAAAGAATGGGAAAAGGTTTTCACCATCCCTACAGGTGTCAAAGGACTGATTTCTACATATATACAGAACTCAAGCAACTAGAGCCCAAAGCCCTAAATAACCCAATTAAAAATGGGGTTCAGAATTAAAAAGTGAATTCTCAGGAGAATTACAAATATCTGAAAGGCACTTGAAAAATTGCTGAACATCTTCAGGAATCAGAGAAATGTAAATCAAAACAACTTTGTGATACCACCATACACTTGTCACAATGGCTAAGTTTAAAGACACAAATGACAGCCTATACTGGAGAAGTTGCAGAGATAGGGGAACACTCCTTCATTGTTGGTGGGCATGTTGGCATGTTCAGCCAGTCTGGAATGCAGTATGGGTGTTTCTCATTAAACTGGGAATCAATCTCACCCAAGACCCAGCAATACCACTATTGGGCATATACTCTAAAGATGCACATTCATACTCCAAAAGCATTAGCTCGACTATGTTTATTGCAGCATTATTCATGATAGCATGAACCTGGAAACATCCTAGATGCCCCTGTACTGAAGAGTGGATTAACAAAATGTGGTACATCTGCACAATGGAGTACTACTCACCAGTAAGTAAAAATGATATCCATAAATTTGCAGGCTAATGAATAGATTTAGAGAATAAACTCCTGAGCATGGTATCACAAACACCGACAGATAAGCAGGGGTTGTATTCTCTCATTAGTGGACTTTAAATAAAAAGCAAAGAATACCAAAGCTACAAACCACAACCACTGAACAGCTTTTGATGCAAAGCACATTGTAAGCCCATTCCTTCCAGAAGAACACCTAACCCAGTCTTAATATTATGATGAGGAAATCGGACTTGCCTGGAGTGGATGCTGAACTAAGCCACCTTGGAATCTCCTTCCCTTGCTAGGAAGGAGATTAGGAGATGGGGAGAAGAGAGAGTGATTGGGAGGACTGGGAGAGGGAAGGGAGTTTGAACAAGGGGATACATGGATATGAAATGAGACATTTTTCAAAAAACAATAAAAAATCAAAAAAGAATGGCCTATTAAAGTTATTGATTTAAAAGTCTGTTTCTTTTACTATACCTTTACAAGAATATCACAAAGAAAAATTTGCCTTTATAGTGCCCACTTATTTTAATTCTTGGCCTGTAAAGAGATATCAGTCGAGGGTCCTCCCTTAAGAAATGCTGAATATTTCCATGTTGTGCCAGTATTTTGTACAAAAGCCATTAAGACAAATACATAATAAGTTCTCCCAATCTATAATTTATCATTACATGAACAACCTCTTGTTGGCTGATTCAAATATTGGTAGCTTAGTAAAAATGTTTGAGCATGTGAAAAAATTCACCTGTTTTGGGATTACAAATATTCCCTTAAAAATGCAAAACCTTAAATGGTGATAAGGACTTAAATAGTCTGAGAGAATTGTGACCTGAAGCTGTGAGAGAATTGACATTGGTGGAAAAGAAATTACAGGATGCACATGTAGAATGTGTAGATCCAGACCTTAATTGCATCCTAGTTATCTTGTCCTCTGAGCATTCTCTTACAGAAATTTTAATGCAAATGGAAAATGTTATATTTGAATGGATATTTCTACCACATAAACTGAGAAAAAAAAATTAAAGGCAAATTTGGAAAAATTTCTAAATTGACCTTTTGGGGGGAATTTACTTTATTCAGACATTGGTAGAACATGTGATTTTATTTATTTTTTTTATTGTTTTTTGAAAATTAATATCACAAGTTATATAAAAAGCAAAACATTCAGAATGGATAAAAAACCCATACAGTAATAAAGCTTCCCTTTTCTCTAAAATACATGAAACATAAAATATAAAATCTAAAGCTCTTCAAGCCACGTTAGGCTCAGCTACACATAAAGAAAGCACAGTAGGTCAGGAGGTCACAGTTAATGCCCATGGATGCAATATGACTACCAAAAATTTCTGCTAAGCATCCCTTCTGTAGTCAAACTAGAACATTTGCTTTGTTGTGTTTTTTTGTGATTGTGTTTTAAATCACTTTTTTCACCCCTCATATTACAATGAAAAAAGAATGTTTCTTCTGGGGACTTGCTCTCTGGGTCCAGGGTCAATCCCTAGACTCTGATCTCAGCTCTCGGTAGTAGACAGGAGCTAGGGTTTGGCAGTCAGGGTCTCCTCCAGCCACACCTAAAAGAGGGGACATTGCATGGTCAGACCTGCCTACAAGGTGAACTGCATCATCAGAGAATGACTGAGGATTTGAAATTCAGATACCTGTCCAGAGCATAGTCTTGCTCAGAGGAGACAGGAGACACACAAGCCCTCTTGCCACAACTGACAAGGAGCTACCTAATCATGAATCACTGAAGCCATGGGCAGATGCCAGTTCAAAAATACATATAACAACATAAAGAACAACAAGACAACACCGGAAGAAACTGGTGGTTCTACAACTACAAGACCTGAACAGAGCAATGAAGAGGAAACAGAAGGAAACAACACCAAAAACACACCTTTATGAAGATTATTGAAGCCCTCACAGGAGATATAAAAAATTCCTTTAAAGGAATAGAAGAAAATATAAAAAAAAATTGAAAGAGATGAATAAATCGCTGAAAGAAAACCAAGAAAATGTAAACCAAAAAATGAAAGAAACATTCCAGGAACTAAAAACTTAAATAGAAGCAATAAAAAAGGCACAAAGTGAGGCAAAGGTGGAAATAGACAATCTGAAGAAAAGAGCTAGAACTACAAATACAAGCAAAACCAACAGAATCCAAGAGATGAAAGAGAGAATCTCTCGTGTGGAAGACTCAGTAGCAGAAATAGATACATCAGTCAAAGAAAATACTAAAACCAAAAAAATCATAACACAAAATGGTCAAGAAATCTGGGACATCATGAAAAGACCTAACCTGAGAATAATAGGAATAGAAGAAGCGGAAGAATGCCAGCTCAATGCCACAGATACTGTCTTCAATAAAATCATAAAAGAAAACTTTCCTAACTTAAGGAAATGCCTATAAAGATACAAGAAGCTTGCAGAACACCAATTAGATATGGCCACCCAAAAGTCTGCTCATAACATAATAATCAAGCCACACAACATGCAGAACAAAGAAAAAAATTTAAGAGCTGCAAAAGAAAAGGGCCAACTTACTTATGAAGGCAGACCCATCAGAATAACACCTGACTATTCAATGGAAACGATGAAAGCAAGAAGGGCTTGGTCAGAAGTTATACAGACGCAAAAAGACCATGGCTGTCAACCAATGCTACTTTATCCAGCAAAATTATCAATCACCACAGATGGAGTAAACAAGATATTTCATGACAAAGTCAGACTGAAACAATACCTATCTACCAATCCAGCACTACAGAAAGCTTTAGAGGGAAAACTCCAACCTAAGTTACACCCATAAAACCACAAACAATCAATAATTCCACAGAAGAAAAGCCCAGAGAAAGGAAATACATAGAAGCTACCACCAAAAATAGCAGGAAACATTAATCAGTGGTCATTAATATCCCGTAATATCAATGGAATCAATTCACCAATAAAAAGGCACACATTAACAAAATGGATACAATAAAAGAAGCCATCCTTCTGCTGCATACAAGAAACACACCTCAACCTTAACAACAGAAACAGGCTCACAGTAAAGGGTTGGGAAAATATTTTCTAGTCAAATGGCTCTGAGAATCAAGCTGGGGTTGCCATCTTAATATCTAACAAAGTAGACATTAAGCTAAAGCAATTCAAAGAGACCAAGATAGACATTACTTATTCATTGCAGGAACAATTGATCATGAGGAGATTTCAATCCTGAATATTTATGCCCCTAATATAAGGGCACCTACCTATGTAAAAGAAGCACTGCTAAAGCTCAAATCCCACATCAGTTTTCACACCCTATAGTGGCAGACTTCAATACCCTACTTTTATCCCTGGAAAGGTCAACAAGACAGAGACTCAACAGAGAATTAAGGAGTCTAACAGAGGTTATGATACAAATGGATTTAATAGATATTTATAGAAGCTTCCACTCAAACCCTAACCCTAACCCTAGCCCAAGAACCACATGGAACTTTCTCCAAAATTGACCCCATAATTGGTCATAGACCAAATATGGATAGATACAAAACGTTGGAAGTATCATATTGGACCACCAGGGCCTAAAGTTAGTGTTCAACAACATCAAAAATCACAGAAAGTCTACCAACTCATGGAAAATAAACATCACTCAGCTGAACCACCTCTAGGTCAAGGAAGAAATTAAGAAAGAAATCGAAGTCTTCCTAGAATTTAACAAAAATGAATCCACAATGTTGCCAAACTTGTGGACCATAGTGGAAGCAGTCTTAAGAGGAAAATTCATAGCACTAAATGCTTATATGAAAAACCTAGAGAAATACCCACATGACAGAACTAACAGGTCAGCTGAAAGCCTTAGAATAATTAGAAGCAAACTCATCTAGAAGGAATAGATGGCAGGAAATAAACTTAGAGCTGAAAGCAATTAAATTGAAAAAAAAGAACAATACAAAGAATCAATGAATCAAAGAGTTGGTTCTTTGAGAAAGTCAACAAGATAGATAAGCCCTTAGCCAAACTAACCAAAAAGCAGAGAGAGAGTACCAAAATCAACAAAATCAAAAATGAAAAGGGGGACATAACAACAGACCTCCAGGGAATCCATAGAATTATCAGGTCATACTTTGAAAATCTATATTACACAAAAACAGAAAACCTAGAAGAAATGTACAGCTTTTTGGAGAGTTACCATTTACCAAAATTAAATGAAGACCAGATTAATTACCGAAACAGACCTATAACCCTAAAGGAAATTGAAGCTGTTATTAAAAGCCTCCCAAGTAAAAAAAGCCCAAAGTCCAGAGGATTTCAGTGTAGAAATCTACCAGACATTCAAAGAAGAATTAGTACCATTACCCAAACTACTCAAAGACACAACAAAGTGTGAGACTACAGACCAATATCCCTCATGAATATTCATGCTAAAATTGTCAACAAAATTTTGGCAAACCTTATACAACAAAATATAAAAAATATCATCCACCATGTCCAAGTAGGCTATATCCTTGAAATGCAGGGTTTGTTCAACATATGAAAAACCTTAAATGTCATCCATCATATGAACAAATTGAAGGAAAAAAAAACCCACATGATCATATCCTTAGATGCTGAAAAAAACCTTTGACAAAATCCAACACTCCTTTATGATAAAAGTCCTGGAGAGATCAAGAATACAGAGAAAATATCTAAATATAATTAAGGTGATTTACAAGAAGCCAAAAGCCAACATCAAACTTAATAAAGAAAAATTCAAGGCAATCCCACTAAAATCCAGAACTAGACAAGAATGTCCTCTCTCCCCTTATCTATTCAATACAGTTCTCAAAGTTTTCGCCAAAGCAATAAGAGAATGAAAGGATATTAAGGGGATACAAATTAGAAAAGGAGAAGTGAAACCATCTCTATTTGTAGATGATGTGAATGCATACATAAGTGACCCACAGAATTCTACCAGGTAACTCCTACAGCTGATTAACACCTTCAGC
The DNA here is from genome assembly GCA_004025045.1 of Sigmodon hispidus. Lineage (NCBI taxonomy): Eukaryota > Metazoa > Chordata > Mammalia > Rodentia > Cricetidae > Sigmodon > Sigmodon hispidus. Next base: position 6,072 of record PVIH01026062.1, on the reverse strand, counting down.
AATGTAACAGGATACAAGATTAACTCAAAGAACTCAGTAGCCCTTCTTTTTTTTCCCCCACAGGTATATAATAACTATTTATTAACAGCCAAGGCCCAGGGGCTCATTTCTTCTTGGACACACCCACAGTACGGCCGCGGCGGCCAGTGGTCTGACCTCGGACTCGAAGGCCCCAAAAGTGGCGCAGCCCCCTATGGGCCCTAATCTTCTTCAGTCGCTCCAGGTCCTCACGTAGCTTGTTGTCTAGACCATTGGCTAGAACCTGGCTATACTTTCCGTCCTTCACGTCCTTCTGTCTGTTCAAGAACCAGTCTGGGATCTTGTACTGTCGTGGATTCTGCATGATGGTGACCACGCGTTCCACCTCATCCTCCGTGAGTTCTCCAGCTCTTTTGGTGAGGTCAATGTCTGCTTTCCACAACACCACATGAACGTATCTCTGCCCCACACCGTTAATGGCAGTGATGGCAAAGGCTATTTTCCGCCGCCCATCGATGTTGGTGTTGAGTACACGCAAAATGTGCTGGAACTTCTCAGGGATCACCAGAGACATGGCGGCAGCACAAACGGCGGCCTGTAGGCCTCCTGTGGAAGAAGAACTCAGTAGCCCTTCTATACACTAAAGATAAAAGGGCTGAAAGAGAAATAAAGGAAACATCACCCTTTATAATAGCTGCAAATAGCATTAAATACCTTGAAGTAACTATAACCAAAGAAGTAACAGATCTATTTGATAAAAATTTTAAGTCATTTGAAGAAAGAAATTAAAGAGAATATCAGAAAATGGAAAGATCTCCCATGTTCCTGGATAGGTAGGATCAACATAGTAAAAATGGCAATTCTACCAAAGGCAATCTACAGATTCAATGCACTGCCCATCAAAATCCCAACACAATATTTTACAGGCCTTGAAAGAACAATGCTCCACTTCATTTGGTATAACAGGAAAGCCAGGATTGCCAAGACAATTTTGCTCAACAAAAGAAACTCAGGAAGCATCAAAATCCCTGACTTCACGTTATACTATAGACCTACAGTAATAAAAACAGCCTGGCACTGGCATAGAAACAGACTTGTGGATCAATGGAATCAAATTGAAGATCCGGGCATTGACCCAAAAACCTATGAACACCTGATTGATCTTTGACAAAGAGGCACAAAATATTCAATGGAAAAACGATAATATCTTTAACAAATGGTGCTGGCATACCTGGATGGTAGTGTGTAGAAAACTGCACATATATCCAAGCCTATGACCCCGAACAAAACTCAAATCCAAGAAGATAAAAGACCTCAACATAAACCCAGCCTCACTGAATCTGATAGAAAAGAAAGTGGAAAATACCCTCCAGTGAATTGTCACTGGTGACCACTTCCTAAATATAACTCCAGTAGCACAGACACTAACAACAACAATCAATAAGTGGGACCTCATGAAACTGAGAAGCTTCTGTAAAGCCAAGGACTCAGTCTATAAGACAAAACGACAGCCTACATATTGCAAAAAGACTTTTACCAACCCTAAAAGTGTCAGAGGACTGATCTCTAAAATATATAGAGAACTCATGAAACTGGAGCCCAAAACCTTGAATAACCCAATCAGAAATGGAGTTCAGAACTAAAAAGGTTATTCTCAGCAGAAGAATGACAAATGGCTGAAAGGTACTTGAAAAAGTGCTCAACATTTTTAGCTACTGGAGAAATGCAAAACCAAACAAATTTGAGATACCCCCTTATACCTGTCAAATTGGCTAAGATAAAAGACACAGATGATAGCCTATGCTGGAGAGGTTGCACAGCAAGGGGATCGATCACTCCTCCATTGTTGGTGGGAATGTAAATTTGTTCAGCCACCCTGGAATGCAATACATCAGTTTGTCACAAAACTGCGAATCAATCTCCCTAAGGATCCAGTAATACCACTCTTGGGTATATACCTTAATGATGCACATTCCCACTCCAAAAGTATTAGCTCAACTATGTTCAAAACAGCATTATTCATAATAGAAAGAACCTGAAAACATCCTAGATGCCCCTCAAGTGAAGAATGGATTAACAAACTCTGGTACATCTACAAAATTGAATACTACTCAGGGGTAAGAAAAAAATGACACCCTAAAATTTGCAGGCAAATGGTTGGATTTGGAGAATATCCTCCTGAGCGAGGTATACAAATCCAGAAAGATAAGCAAGGGATGTATTCACACATGAGTGGACTTTAAATAAAAAGCTAAGAATGTCCATGCTGCAAACCACAACCACTGAACAGCTTGGGATCTGAAGGACCTTGGACTGGCACCTTTGAGCCCATTCCCTCCAGAGGAACACCTGACCTAGTCTTGATGTTGGGGTGAGGAAAGCGGATCTGTCAGGGGTGGATGCTGAACTAAGCCACCTTGGGACATCCTGCCCTTGCTGCGGAGGAGATAAAGTGATGCGAAGAGGAGTGAGTGGCAGAGAGGGCAGGAAGGGGAATAGAGTCTAAACAAGGGGCTACATGGTTAAAAAATATGACTTTATTCATAAAAAAGATGTCATTGTCACAAGATCTCAAGACTAGAACCAAGATAAATGACACAATGTCCCACTTCTGCATTGCGACCTCTGGCAGGGGTGTGGGTGAGGAAGGATTTGTTTACTTTAAGGGTCCAGCTACAGGCAGTTTAATTATGCTTCAGTAACTAAATGAGCAGTATGAATGGGCTTTTTTGTACATGGGGAGTTCATAAGAGTGGGCATGATACTGAGAGGACTGATAACTGAGTTTGATGGGGTGCATTATGTAAAATCGCCAAAAGACAAATTAGATAAAAGAAAAAGTTACATGGCTAAAAAAGAGAATCTAAATAGATGATAAAAAGGAACAATTATCAGAGCTGTAAATGGAGGATAACTCAGAATTACCAGGGTCTGCCAGATACAACGTGACTGATCCAACATGAGAAATCAGAGAGACTGTGACAACACATACACAAGACCTTCACAGGTTTAAACCAGGCATTATGGCAGGAATGTAGTAGGTAGGACACAGAGAACTATTAACTAAGCTAGAACCTATTAGCAATTGACACATGCTAGCATAAGGACAGTCACTGAGGATGTCTACTATATTTCATGCCAAGTTTCATGAACAAGAGTAGTTAGCCAGCACAAAAGAGACACAATTTTTAATAACTCAAGACTATGTTTGTTATTATAATGTTTTTGCACTTTTTGTATTATTAGACTTTCATTAGGTTATAGATTTCTTTTCAAAATCAGCAATAAGCAAATTGCCCATGCAGTTGGGTCAGAATATAGCTCAGAAATGTTCTCAAAATATGACAAAAGGGACAAGTAGGATTAAATTATCTTGTATATGCCTTTCAAATTATGCTGTATGAGGTAACTTTTAAATTAATAGTAATTAATTAATTATTCCTTTAAACCTTGGCATGTGAGAGGTCTACTAACCACTCTGGTCCTTTAAGACTATATGTCATAACATTGGTTTATTGCTCACAATCTGCCATTATCTTGGTGGCCATGGAAACATGAGAATTTCTAGGGCCACTTATCATACACTTGGCAGTCACTATCATTTGGTCTTCAGCAAAGAGACTGAGGCAAGTATTTTATGTTTTCATTCAGTTTTTATTAATCTAATTTAATTTCACAGGGTTAGGGTGAAAGGCCAAAATGGACACTGCCAAGTGACTCCTCTATTTACTGATATGATTTTTATGTGAGTAAATGCTGCTGAATATCATAAGTGTTGAGAATTTCTGGGTGGCTCTAAGGGTTCTGGAGCCTGCACTGACCTATACATCTGTGGATTCTTGAAGTGGAGCATGGGAATTGGACTCTCTACGTTGTTTTTCTATGTATATAATGGAGATAATGAATGTGTGAATTTCATTGGAAAAATGGTAATATCCAGATATGCTAATATCCCTAAATTGTATAAGCGACATCTCATTGAAGCAAGACACTGTAGAGTAATAGATAGGTTGGTGTAATCCAGGGTTTGGGTGTAAGACACTGTTCTGAGCTGAAATTTCTGCCTAACAAAACTTCTTTTACTGAAGGTATTCACCTTTATGTGACTCTCTACTCAACATTTCCTGTAATTTGGAAGATATTTATGATCTCAGCATCTTTCAATAGGATCTCACCACTCAGCATATGGAAAGGTAAAACCTTAGAATGGGTAACACTGGGGGATTCAAATTAGGTCCTTCTGAAACACATCCTTCTCCTTCATGGGATTTAGACAGGGACAGAACCAGATCATGACAGGCTAGCTCATTTATCTGTCATAACAATATTCTCCACCCTAATTCCAGTTGTGCATCAATGGGCATTCCTCCATCAGTCCACTCTATCAGATGTGATTTTGCAAAAGAAAGGGTATGGACAGGGTGTCACTCAAGCCACAATCAAATGAAATTCCATCTTCTTAATGAGACTTTCCAAGTAGCACATCAACTGTCAGCTCTAGGTTAAAGTGTATATTCCACAGAGACTGTGGGTTCATCCTTAGCTTGAAGGAAGGAATATCAGCAAAGAGAACTTGTTTACAGACCACTGAAAACTTCTGTGTGTTCAGTGGCAATGACATTTTACACAGGCCTGTTGGGTAAAAAGCTCTGCCTGGTTACTTTCTTCTCAAATATTCAACGGTATCCCTCAGGGCATAGTTTTCATGAGCTTGACACCACATCCAAAAATCTGAGATGAAATATGCTTCTACACAGTAAATGTAAAGTCTTAGTTATATGATAGAGAATATAGGTGTTCATATAGATAGTCAGGATAAATTATATGCAACAATCAAATAAAGTAGCTTATCTGAAAATCCACATTTGAGCAAGTTATGGGTCAATAATAGAAATGTCCATGAATCCTTGTGTTTCACATGTAGATTTTGATTTTAGTCACTGAGAAATGGATTCAAGTCTCCAACAGTTTCAAACAAATATTGCACTGCCCTATGTTCTTAACCCAGACAACTATATATTTTAAAAGTCAATCTCATTGTGGCTTTAAATATAAAATACATATAGTATCTTAAACATTGTGCATATTTCAGAATAAATACATAAGTAAGAGGCATATTATACACTGCTAGTTTGGGATAACTGGTGTTCCATTTGAAGTGTATCTCTTAAGTTCCCAAGTCTTTGTGTGTCTCTGTGTGTATATATATACATAGACACATATACAAATGACTCATATATGGGATTCAGACATGAATGGAAGTAACATGTGGTTCAATTTTCACTTTGTTTATTTGTTCAGCAGAGATCAGTTTGCAATAGTCATATAAAAGCCCACTACCTTAATTTAGATGCAATATTTGTGCATTATTATGTTTATAACTCTTATTTAAGATGTTTATTATACTTATGTTTTGCAAACAGCTGAAATAAAAATCACATTACATATGACACAGCAAACTCTTTTCATTGTTAATTCTAAGCATTAAAATTCTTAGTTAACAAATAGGTACGTTTCTATATTTCTGGGAAATAGTGAGATTACTAACAAAAACCTCCTATAGAGGGAATTTATGCTTTGCTCATGTAACTTAGGGCTCCCTATACTCTTACCTGTATTATGTAAACCATGAAACATGGATAGTCTACATAAATTTAACTATATGACAGCACAGACAAGATATGACAGCTTAGTGCTCTCTAAATCATGACTCATTTTATTTTTCCAACTTCTCTTGTGTTCCTGGCTTGACTATATATTTGTTCAATCTCTTCTTCAGATTTGTCAATTCAGAGGACTTCACCATCAAGCTCAATGGCCTTCTTAGCACCCTATCAGCTTTTCTGTTTGAAATAGTCATTGTGAATTGTCAATTCTGGCGCCTGTGGGAATTTGATGACCAAGTTGTGCAGTTTGTCTCCTTTGGACTCTGGGAAGCTCATTACCCTCAAGAGTTTAATGTCTCCGGGACTGTAAAAAAGATGCTGGTGCACACCCCGATCAATTCCACCTGGGCCATTTCACCTGAACTTCAGGTTGCAGAGAATCTGATAGTGTGGGCTATTTTGATGAAACCTGTAGTTCTGGTTTTCA
>PVIH01026061.1:0-15000 GCA_004025045.1 Sigmodon hispidus | reverse complement strand
CCTTTAAAAGCTCTATATATGGAGAAACAGATTTGGCAGCATGACTTGTTGGAGGGATCTGGGTGGAAATGAAAGACACGAGGAAAGATTGGCTTAAAGAATTCAATAGCAGGCTTAGTGCTGTGTGCTGAGGGTCCAGGTTCGGTTCCTATCACTCCATGAGTGGTTCACAAATGCCTGTAACAGGAGCAAACACCCTTTTCTAGCCTCTGTAGGCACTACGTATACATGTGTGCATGAACACACACCCCCACCCACATACTCTCTTTTAAAGAATACAGTTGCACTATGCTCAGTAATAGCACTCTTGTAACAATCTCAGTGTTTATTAAGATAAAATCAATTAATCCTTTGATGAGTTTGTAGTTGAATGAGACATTAAGGAGGAAGTAGGTCACATCTCATGTCCAGCCTCTTCCAGTCACTCATCCACTTCCTGGATGACATAGGATGCCACTCCCCATTCCTATGTCTGGGCAGTCCCTGCCTTTTCGTGGCCTGGAAAAGAGGGAGCAGGCCAGGGAAGGACTGGCTGGCTCTCCTGACATGACCTGTCGAAGCAAACAGTTTCTTCCTTTCTTTTCTTCTTTCTTTCTTTCTTTCTTTCTTTCTTTCTTTCTTTCTTTCTTTCTTTCTCTCTTTCTGTCTGTCTCTCTCTTTCTTTCTGCTTGTTTTTTGAGCCAGGAATTTCTCTGTGGAGTTCTGGTTGTCCTAGAATTCACTCTATAAACCAGGCTGGTCTAGAACTCAGTGATCCACCTTCCTCTATCTCCCAAGTACATCACTTCACCCAGCTCAAACAGTTCCTTCTTTGGAATTATTTTCTCCAAGTATCTTTGGCACAGTAACAAAAATGACTAAGATGAGAAGTTTCACAAGTGGGCATTGGAAATGATGCTGGGACATGCAGCACGTGATGTCTCTAAGGACCACACAGGAGCCACAGAGCTGTCCACTCTCAGTGTGCCTCCGGCTCACCCAACTTCTAGAGTGGATAGAGTCCATAAGGCTGCAGAATTAGAAAACATTTCCCAAACATCAACTTTCCTAGACCCCAGGGAGTGGCACACGTCTTGGTTTTTATACAAGAGACTACATTCCTCTCAGAGAAAACATTGTTACAGAATGGGAACATGGAGGGAATCGTCCCAAGTTCTTTCTGTGGAAAAGGAAGTCAACAGGGTCTAACCCTTTGCAATGGGAGCACTAATTGGATTCAACTTCTGCTGTTTGAGTTGTCACGTGTCACAGTCCCAGCGTTTCCTCTACTAAGTATTCATATCAATAGAAATCCCAGTGATGTGTGAGCCAGGCTCCCCTAGGAAACATCAAGGCTGAGCTCTGGCTTGCACATCTGACACTACCTGCCTTTGGAGAATGAGGACACTGAGCCCAGTGTCCACTCTGAGTGGTGTGGCTTTTAGTACAGAAGCGAGGGCATCAATTTATGTAACAGATCTGGAAAGAAATCTTTTTCAAATATATGGAGATAAGCAAAGCCAGGAGCCAAGGTCATTTGGTCTATGGCTAGAGTGGGTCCTCTCTGTGGGGGAATCACATACCAGGAACAAAGAATTTTACATTTTTGTGAGGCAAAGACTGAATTCTGGGAATTTTTGCTTTTAGTAAAAATGTCAAAATAATTCAGACTGACCTTTCACCAAGAAACTTGAAAACAGAGTAAAGCATCATTAAAGAACCTGGACACATGGCTGGAGTGATGGCTCAGAGGTTAGGAGCACTGTTCTTCCAGGGGTCCTGAGGTCATTTCACAGCAGCCACATGGTGGCTCACAACCATCTATAATGACATCTGGTGCCCTCTTCTGTATACTGTATACATAATAAATAAATAAATAAATCTTTAAAAAAATAAAGAACCTGGGACCATGGAAAAACTACTAAGAAGATATTATAATTTTGTTTCTGATGCTACAACAAATACCCTGACAAGAGCAGCAGATGGGGAAGGGTTCACTGGCTCAGGATGCCAGGTTAGAGTTGATCAGTTCAGTCAGGTCCAGGAGCCTGAGTCAGCTGCTTCCACCACCACCATTGTCAAAAGCAGATGGAGAATTAATGCTTGGATACTGTTCCCATGCTCTCTGCCAGCTTTTTCCTCTCAGCTACTGTTCAGACCCTCTTGTCTAGGGAATGGTGTCACCCTCTATTAACTACCAATCAAAACAATTCCCCACAGACTAAATAGATGTCGATAATTCCTCATCAAGGCTCTCTTCTGAGCTCATTGCAGGCTGTGTGAGGTCAACAGTTAAAAGTAGCCAGCACAGATGGAGATGGGTAACAAGCCCAGGATCTGAGGAGAGAGCAAGTGCATAGGCATGGGCCAAGCTTCAGGGTGATTTTCCCTTAAGAGAACACTGCAGAGAAATGCTGTGCCTTAGCTCAGAGCAACAGGAGATAGCTGGCCAGCCCACAGCTTTCTCATCTATTCCTCTTTTGCTTCTAAAGATTTTTTTTAAACCAAGTCTATGTCCAACCAATAGTAATTCTAACCATGGCTTCCAACAGGGCAGGCACAGGACCCATCCGAGAGTAGTGATAATGTGTCAATCAACACACAAAGCATCAGAGTATGGTAAGACAACCTCTGAAATGTGAAGAGTTCTGATCCTTAGGAGTGGTCAGGGGAATAGTGTCAGGAAAGGAGCCAGGCAGAGATGGTAGAATTGGTCATCTTAGAGTGAGAGGGGTCTTGGAATTTACTTCCTTCTCAAAAAGGGAATATTTCAGAGAGAGAGAAAGAAGAGAGAGAGAGAGAGAGAGAGAGAGAGAGAGAGAGAGAGAGAGAGAGAGAGAGAGAGAGATATCGAGGTCAACCATACTGAAGGTGAGATGATAGCTGAAATATATATAGTGAAAGTGGCAGTGTGGAGGTAGTTGCTCATTTCGTGTGTGTGTGTGTGTGTGTGTGTGTGTGTGTGTGTGTGTGTACATGCTAATGTATGCTCAAGACAAAGAATATCCAGTGTTGATAACCAGTGTCTTCCTCAGCTCTCTGGCTTATTTTCTGAGACAAAGTATAGTCTGAAGGTTTCTGTCCCACCCAGCCAGTCCCACAGCCACTTGGTCCCAAATGAGTATACAGAGGCTTATATTAATTACAAGCTGCTTGGCCTGTGGCTCAGCCTTATTACTTGCTAACTCTTACTCTTATACTAACCCATGATTCTTATCCATGTTTAGCCATGTGACTTGGTGCCTTTGCTTTAGTGCAAGATTCTCATCTTGCTTCCTCTGCATCTTCTGCTCTGCTTTTCTGCTTCTTTTCTAGAATTCTCCTAGTCTGGTTACCCACCTCTACTTCTTGTCTGACTTCTGACCAATCATCGTTTTATGAAACCAATACAAGTGACAAATATTTACAGTGTGCAAGAGCATTATCCCACACCAACAAGGTCTCTCATTGATCCATATATAGCTCACTGATTCCGTTTGCTTGGCTGTCTTCACTTCTCCAGTGCTGGGGTTCTGAGACTGAGCTGCTAACCTTTCTGGAGGGCCAGACTCAGGCCCTCACACTTACACCGCACATGCTACCGACTCAGCCTTCTCCTCAACCTCTGTTGCTCATTTTTAACAAGAGAACTCTTAGGAAAGTTGTGGATAAATGGGAAGGAGAAAGAAAATCAAGTGGGGAATAACTAAAAATACTGGATAAATAATTATTTTGTGGTTTGTCTTTGAAAGAGGTTGAAAATGTGGTCATATTTCAAATGAGCTGATACGGAGTCAAAAAAAGTTTTGTTTTGTTTGCTTGAGGGATATTCAGATAAATCTTGGTGGTTTCTCTGAAGTAGAATCTATTTAAGTGGCCTGGCCTTTATTTTAGTTTTAAGTTCTGCTTGCTGCCCTTAATCACTGACTTCTTTAAAAATTCATTTACTTTTTCATGTATATGTGTGTACCTATGTGGGTTAATGTGTATCATGTGCATCCAAATGCCCACCGTGGCCAGAGGAGGCGCTGCATCCCTGGAGCTGAAGGTATAGGCAGCTTTGAGCCACTCAATGTGGCTTCAGAAATGACCTTCAGACCTCTGTGCTCTTTACTGTCTTCCCAGCCCTTGTGTTCCTTAGCTTGACAACTGGAGCACTACAGTGAGAATCAATTTGTGCTGTTATTCCCACCCCAGAATTAGGCAGAGCTATGGGCTAATTTGTCACTATATAATGTTATTTAAGAATTATTTTTTTTAGCAGGGAAGTTCCAAATGAAAGAATAGTAAAATATGAGAATAAGAAAAAAACTACAAAGAGAATAAACAAAGTATCTGGAGCTTTTAAATTAATTAATCAATTAATTTTAATTTAAAATTGTTTTTATTTATGTGTACATGTGTGTACCTGCTTTTCTATATGTGTATCATATACATGCAGGTTCCCATGGAGGCTGGAAGAGGGTATCAGATTCCCTGGAACTAGAGTTCACAGGGGCTTGTGAGCTGCCTGATGTGGGAGCTGGAAAGCAAATCCATGTCCTCTGGGAGAGCAGTAAGTGCTCTTATCTGCCATGCCGTTTCACCAGCCCCCATCTATCTATCTGTCTATCTATCTATCTATCTATCTATCTATCTATCTATCTATCTATTTCTGAGATGTGGTTTCACATGGCAGACCAGGTTGGCTTGGGACTCAGCATCTAACCTAGGCTAACCTCAAACTCACAGCAATATTCCTAACTCAGTATCTCAACTGTTGGGGTATAGACAAGAATCGCCATGTCCAGCTAAGCATTTAAAACATTTCTCCTGTAAAAGAATAAATACATGAACATCTAAGCCAGAGCTAAGTGCCAGAGTCTCCAGATGTTTAGATTTTTTTTAAAAAAAGATCTTAAATTTAATTATCCCCTAAAGACACACTATATCCTTGAAAACTTGAGGCCTTCTCATGGTTGAAAAACTCCCCAAATGTAAATTTCTTGCAATAGATCAATGTTCTCAGCTGCATCGAGGCCACCTGTGCAAATGGAGCTAAGGCACCGCTGAAGCAAGTGTGCTCTTCAATGGGATGCAGAACACCTGGCCCAGGATTGATGCTACATCTGAAAGCGGTAGGCTACTGACTTCATTAGGCTGTGAGCCATGGATGGGATAAGGGACTTCACTGTATTTCTGCAAAGCATTTTTTTCCCTCAACATTAAGCTTTTTAGAATTTCCTGCTTTCTATTTATTTACCATGTTTTTGAATTATTTTTTTTAAAATATTCTGGTTGGGGTTAGAGAGTTGGCTAGGGGTTCAGAGCACTGGCTGCTCTCAAAGCTGACCTGGGTTGTTCTCAGCACCCACATGTAGCTCACAACAGCCTGTACCTCCAGTTCCAGAAGCTCTGACACCCTCATCTGGCCTCCTCAGGTATGGTTTGCACACAGTGCATATACATATACACAGGAAAATACTCATACACATAAAATAAAAATAAATCTTAAAAACAAAGCTCTACTGAAGCCCTGTGAGAGAACTCAGTAGGTAAAGGTGTTATCAGCGAGGCTGATCCCCTCAGTTTGATCCTTGGAATCTACAAGATAGGGGGAGAGAACCAATCCTCAGACATTGTCCCCGGCCTGGGGAACCCCCTCATACACATATGCACATAAATAAGTAATAAATAAGTGCAACAATAAAAATAAACGCATTGAAAATCTACAAATAAACATGTCTGTATACACACAGATAATTTACTTCTTCCAAAATGATCCTAATGCAATTTTAGTTTTTTTCCAACAAGAACCTGTTTCATTTTTTCCAGATATAGAAGTTTTCATGTTTTATAAGTGTTTCTTGAAGGCAATACTCCTATGTATAGTGCCTCCTGTCTACTAGTCTGTAACACAGATGCACATCCACAGTGCAGTGTTGGCTCCTCCAGGATGCACCTTGCATACATCCTTAAATGACTGATCAAATAGAGCTGTTATGTCAAGGTGACTTTCGTAGGTGGACAGTTTTTTTTTGAACAGACAAAACTTAGTGCATATCTTTCTAGATGTCTGCATTGTTTGCAAATAATAGATTCCAGTGCTCCAACTTAGAGGCTAATTCACTGTGGCCTTCAACATGGCTTTAAGTTAGAGAAGAATTGAGGTCATCAGAACATGCGGAGTCTGATTTGCTTCCCTAAGAACAAAAGTCACAATGAAAGCAGATGACTTCCCTCACAATGCCTAAATGATAAACCCAGCAAATACCACACGGCAAAATTAGGATCAGTTTCTGCTTCCATCTTTGAACAAGACACAAAATTGTCTGCTTCACAGTTACAGTTTCCCCAGGTGAGGCACTCAAGGGCAGTTACATAAAAGAAAAAAAACTTTAATTAAAAACCTTTATTACATTTGTTCATGGTGTGTGTGTGTCAGAGGACAAATTCAAGGTGTCAGTTCTCTCTACTGAAAGGGTCCTGGGGTCAAACTCAGGTCAGCAGGCTTGGTGGCAGACACCTTTGCCAACCGAGCCATCCAGCTCTCTGGCCTCCAAATCAATATCTAACATAACAATCATCAGACCTCACACAGGTGTAGCAGTAGATAATGATCTTGGTTTTCCCCATTCACAGGCATCACCCAGTTCTGAAGATGCAGCTATCTGATAGATTACCCAGAATACTGATGTTGTGTGGACTCCTGGAGCATTCCCACAACAGAAACAGGTTAGCGGTGGGAAGCAGCCTTTTGTAAGGGGGATAGTGTTGGCTTCATTATGTGTCACATACTCCCTAAGCTATGACAGGTCGACTCACACCTGCCCTGCAGTTCATTTTATAACAGATGGTGAACAAATCACTAGACAGGGCATTCATTCCCAGAAACTTCTCTGTACACAAGCACGAATTCAATGACCACGGTGACCTGTTGTGCCTGAAGCATAACCATTCCCAAGGCAGCTGGAGACACTGCTATTTCTAGTTACTGACATTGGTTCCTTGAGGTTTACATAGTAAATATTTGCCACCTAGAACATTTATTACAGATTCTAAAACTCACAATGAACCTCTGGGTGTTGATGGGTAAATGTACTTTGATTTGTGCCTTTAGTAAGTCAAAAACTAGTTAAACAAAGTCCTAGTAAGATAAAACAAAACAGTATAGCAATTACACATGGAACCAGAACCTGCGAAATAACACAAATACTCTCTCCAAAGATACACACGAGTTGTACCTGGACCTTAAGCAGCATAATCATCTTCATCTCACAAGTAATTCAAATAGGAATTTGAAAGTGTTAAAGTGCATGAGAAACCCTGAAAATGCCGTCTACCACACCAGCCTCCAGAGAGGAGAGAGGCCGCAGACTCTAGGTTGCTGAGGACGATATAAAATAATTCCCATGTTCTTTGTGACAAATCATTACAGTAAAAGTACAAAATCTTGGAAAACTTTTTTAAAATTTTTAAATAGAAGTGGGAAGTTGTTGAAATTAATGAGTGGGTAGAAAATGCTGTCCTTTGGGTTCCAGACCCTGCCTGCTTCCATCTGGAATTCCTTGTAGATTCTCATTACAGAAAGATTCTAATTTTTCCTTCAGCAGTTTTGGCTCAGCTGCCAAAGCCATGGCCCAGCCGACTCTGGGATAAAAAACGTTTCACCTTTCCCGTACTGTGAAATCATGCAAAAGACGTGTCGAGAAAATGAAGTCACGAGGAAATAGTGTCATCAAGGTCCCTGCTTCTCCTTCCCAAACTCCATGGCACAGTGACATCCCATCCACAATGCCAGGCAGAGAAAGCAGATGGTTGGCTAGTGTAAATTTTGATGAGTGTTGAAAAGCTTTTCATGTGAGCTACAGAACACCGAGTTACATTGGAGGACTTGATGGAAGTCATAGTGACCTTTCCTTGTTGAAATGGATTTCTGTTCAGAGAAGAAGCTTCCTGTCTCTTTCAGAACCAGCACCACCAGCCCTGGATTTACTGACTGTCTCACAGCCATCAAAGCATCCTCCATGACACAGCACCCAACTGAAGAATCTGCCTCAGAGAAGCAAGACACTTAATTCTCAGCCTGGGAATCCTCTAGACTCATCAAAAACCCCAACACAAAGGAGATGATTTAAAATAGTTGTAATGCTAGATAGGAAACCAAATCCTTCACAGTCAGGGTGTTGTCTTTGAGGATGTCATATCATCAGCTGGCGATCAGCTGGCACACAGAAAACCATGAATGGAGCAGGAGTCATTTCTGTTCATGGGGACCTAACAGAAACCCACCTACAAAGTTTACTCACTAGTCCTCAGCCTTGACTGTTTTGACATAAGGGCCTTGTTACATAATGGCCTTGTTGTTAAGGAAAGAGCACATGATGGATAGCTCCATTATATGGAAGACAGAGGCTGGCCAGGCACACAGGCAAAGAGATGGGTTTCTTGTTTGTTTGTTTGTTTGCTTGTTGGTTGGTTTTGCTCCTGATGAGACTAATTTCTGGGTTTCCTTGAGATCTCCTGTTGGCATCTCAGGTTTTTTCCATGACATGTATTGCCTATTTCTTGAATTAAATTCCTTATAGATACTTGGAATGATTCCATTAGGCTTGGATGTAGTTTGGGATCAGGAGTGGGATCAGAGAAGGTCATTTTAAAGTGGGATTCAAGGATAGAGTTGTCATCAGTTTGAGCACAGTTTCAGAGGTGTCACAGTTGAGAGGTGAGAAGTAGAATGTCACCCCTTGCTACATAAGCTGCAGACAAGCTGCTGTCTAGCAGGCCTGGCTTCTGCATTGAGGCCATGCCATAGTTTAAACTCATTATGCGCACACAGATGGGTGGCTTCTTTTCCCTGTCCTTCTTTCTGGGGCTTGGAATATGGACTTAAATACTGGAACTCCTGCAGATTCTCACCTTATTGTGTAGGGTCACAAAGGAGGCTTTTTAAGGAGGCTTGTCTCTGATAATGAGCATCCTCACAGCCCAAAGACTGCTCTTGCCAGAGACAATCAGGATCTAACACTCCAGCTGAAGAGCACATGAAGGCATGGATAAATAATAAAATTCATATGTTTATAATTGTTATAAATTCCCATTGGATTTTTTGTTTTAAATCATCATTTAATGGCTTTCTTTGTCTCTAGAACAAATTTTGTACATAGTCTTTATTTTTTTTTTTTAACGATAGAGTCCATGTTACCAAGGCTGCCCTTGGCTTTACCTATCCTTTTGCATCAGCCTCTTGAGTGCCTGAATTTCACAAAGCACATATTTGAGAAATTTAAGGAGACTTGATAGAAAAACTACAGTGGAAAGGCCACGTGTTCCCATGCAGAGATCAACAGAGCAATCCAGTTCCCACACGGGGTGAGGACTGTGTTCTTCAGTTTGTTGTCAACTTGACACAATGTCAGATCATCTGAGAAGAAGGAGCCTCAGCAGATTGTATGTTACCAAAAAGTGAATCCCAGCAGCCGGCCACAGAACGCTCTGACCTTGAGAACTCTGCCAGGGCCAGAGTGGTTCTTTTTCACTCCCAAGTTGGGGCTTTCACCAACACTATAACCTTACCAGCCAAATGTTAACCCAGCAGGCATCCACTGTCTTGTGTAAGCTCCTTGAAGAGGCCTTTGCTGAGGACTCCAGCCCCACATCAGCTGGTGAACCAGCCACACTCATCCTGAAGCCTTTGCAACCACAGTGACACAATATGTCCTGGAAGCCGTCTCTGCCATAACTTCAGCCGAGCTCGCTGAAGAGTGCTGGATCTGCTCCCGATCCACTTCCTGTCAGCTTTAATTTGATTTGAAGTCAAATAATACCCCTGCATAGATATCAAGGTCCTGGAGAGGAGTCTTCCTGTCTGTTTCCTAAAGCATGCACCACTCGTGTTCACTGTCAACTTGATGGGGTTTAGAATCACCATGGAAACTTCTCTGGACATGTCTGTGAAAAAGTTCTAGATTAGGTTGGAAGACCCACCCTGGTCCTGGATTGCATAAAATGAGAAAGTGAGCTGAACATCAGCATCCATCTTTCTCTGCTGTTTCTCAGCACAGATTCAGCATGACCCATTGCCCCCCCTTGCTTCTCTCACCATAACGGACAGCGTCCTGCCACTGGGAGCCAGGAATATCCATTCTTCCAGTTGCTTTTATCTCACTAAACGATGAGAGCAGTGGCTGACACACAGGAATGAAGCCTGGGGTCTGGGTTCCTGTGTGATGGTCTCCCATGCTCAGTCATGACCCACTCCAGCCTTGCTAGGAAGATGCTGTGGTACCTGGGGAGAAATACCATTGACTAGATTCTGCTAGCTCTGTATCCAAACTGTCAATGAATCTTCTTCTCCTTCAACCCAGATTCCTCTCCTTCCCACCCACTTCACCCCTGTGTGTCCAGGTCCAGTGATTCGGGGTCCTATGCTCCCCATTTTCCTGATGTCACTTCCAGAAACTTGAGTTTTCCCAGGTGACCAGTCACCATCAGACCTTCTAAGCTCGTGGACATTGTAGTCTGTCCTGTCTGACTCGTCTCCTGTTCCCTTTGCTCTTAAGAATTGATGGATTTTAAAAAGATTATTTAAAGCTCATTTTAACTAGGTTCATGGGGTACGCCTGGACTCAACCTGCTGTACTATTCTGGTTTAGCCTTTTTCTATTTATTATTTTGAGAGTCTGAGGTAGGCTACAGAAAAGACATGATGTTTGAAATTCTGTCCTCAAACACAGTCCTGGAGAGAACAGAAAAAGAGAATCTGGAATGCGGAGAAGTGCACCACTTTCTGCTGTGACCCTGCCCTGGCATCTCTCCTTGGTGCTGGGGAGACTGCCAAAGCTGGTGGTGGTCCACTTCCCAGCCCACTCTGCCCTACAGCCCACAAGAGTGGGGCTCTCCGCCTTTGTGAACTTTCTTGTTTCTGTTAGGCTGCGAAAGGGGCTTGTTAATTATTGTTGATCTCAGCTTTCTGTTATCTACATATTTTTAATTTTTTTTTAAGAAGAGAGATCATTTGCCACTTCTTGGTGTGTGTGTGTGTGTGTGTGTGTGTGAGAGAGAGAGAGAGAGAGAGAGAGAGAGAGAGAGAGAGATCGCACAGCAGAGTGCTTTGACTCTGCCTGTGTCCATAGTTCAGACCACAATTTTTCTTAAACATATGATCTCATTTTCAATTCGGTTAATTATATTTCTCCTTTCTTTCCTTTCTCCCCTCCCCTCCCCTCCCCTCCCCTCCCCTCCACTCCCCTCCGGTCAGTCTCTCATAGGCTACACAAAAGGTCCAGCCATCAAGTCCAACCAGCCCTGGCTTTCCTTTTGCAAGGTGTGAATCCAAGCTTGACCACTAGGGGGTGCAGGAACTGTATCACAAAGGGTCACCCAGAGGGCACCACGGGGTGTTGATAACATTTATGGAACAAAGTGGACTTCTTTTCTTGTAAGTTTTAGAAAACCTTTAAATGAGACATTTAAATTTTCTATATTGGTGATCAAATTCAATCAAAGAAAGAAAAAAAAAAAGCAGGGAAGCACCTACTAAATGCCTAAATAGTCTGTTTCAACATGCAACTAATACATACATCCATCAATTCAACAAATATTAAGTGCCTACTGTATGCTCTCATTGTTTGAGTTCCTTCAGGTAGCTCACATGATATGATGCATGTGGCACCGGGGTGGTTTATAATCGCCAGCTAAGGAGATTGTTAGGAAAGAAACAGGTTTCTTTAAACAAGCCCCGTGAAGAAGGCTACGGTCTTTAGAGACAATTGGTACAAGCAGCTGTAAATGAAATTCCATATTATTTTACTCAGAGTCCATTGGATAAACATTTGAGGTTAATCCCATTATTTTTAAGGTAATCCATTGATTCTTTAGTTGTTCCAAAGGACTTTCATATTGGTACCATCCTGCCCCTAGTTCTAGAAGGAACCAATAAGAAGTTCGCTCACTGTATGGCAACATTGTAACAATCTGGTCATGCCTCCTCAAAGTAGGCCCGGTGATATGCTAGATGAGTTATGCAGACGGAATTCCAGCATCTCCCTTTCATTTGAAGCCTCATGCAGAGGGTGAAAGGCCAAATCACGCTGGGGTACCAGAAATGGGAAATCCAGACACTGTTGGACCTGCTGCTGTTTACCAGATTGAGGCAGCTGAATGTACGACACAAAGGCCAACGAGTCCACTGCATCTAGAAGGGAAGCGTGCTCAGGGCTGGAGTGCGTGTTTATCTTTGTCATGACGGTGGCGGGGACCACAGCATCAGTGGTTCCCATGCATGTTCCATTCTTTCCATCAGTGGGAAAAGGTGATATACACTCAGTCCCAGGGCAAGTGTGAAGGGAGAGAAGGGAGGAAGATGAGGAAGAGGAGGAATGTGAGGGATAGAGGAAGGGAGAGGAGATGGGGATAGAGGGAGAGAGAAAGGAGGGAGGGGAGGAGAGAATTAGATGCTGGACTTGGAATAAGTGCTGTGAACAGAGGGTAGATGGATGGACGGATGGAGGGATGGGTGGGAACCGGCAGCAGAGATGTGGGGGAGTTGTCACAAAGGTCTCATTTGGAGGCCATGTGCGGGTCTGAAGACAGCAGCAGGTGCCCACTGCTCCTTGTCACTGTGGAACCCATTCTGGCTTTGACCACCTGGTTGTTTTATATATGACTTAGATGGGAAAAATGTTTCCATTTCAGAGAAATCTTTCAAGCATGGGACACTACTTAAAACTACACCAACACGCCTCTGAACCATTTCTGAAGGTACACACTCACACCATCGAACACCATTAACTGTTGCTGATCCCAGGAGTCCTGAGAGGGGGCTGTCACTCCACACACACAAAGCTGAGCACAGCTCATAGGAAAAGGTCCATTTTTTCCCTAAGCCCATGAGAAATCTGGGGAAGTTCTCAGTTTGATGGCTCAGAGCGAGGAAGTACCCACAGTATTGAGATTTTATTTGTGATCATCTCATCACTAGAAAGAAGCCGATCTCTAGAGAAACATGGTTTGGAGGAGCCTGAATTCCACATCCTCTTGAGAAAGGGGCTCAGGTCTGCACTAGAGTTTGGTTCCTGGAGCCCCCAAAACTCTAAAACTTCAGGAGAGGCATGCGTAGCTGATTTGCCTAAAGGAGTTATTGTTTGGTTTTGAAGAGAAGATTTTGATTAATGAGAATAAATTAAATTTTAAAACATTTTCATTTCCCATTCAAAACTAAATTACATTGGTTTAATTTGTATTTTAAAATATTAAATTTTTTTCTCAAAGACTTGATATATATATCATATATATGTATGTTGATATATATTATCATATATATATGATACTTGATATATATATCATATATATGTATATATATATCATATACATATATAACACTTTATTGGGAAACAATTTGGTTAAGGTTTAGAATACCTTTTAAGTATGGCTCTTCCCATATGTGTGTCTTTATACACATAAGGCCTCAGAAGACCTTCCAATGCTCCTGGATGCTAACCCCTTTCCTGCTCACCCCAATACCTAAATTTCATGGCCATTGAATTTTCTCAAAAATAGAATAATTTGGGATATGCTGATTTTATGTCTGGTTTCTTTGGCTCAGTATCATTGTTTCATCGGCTCTCATCACTCAGTGCTATTTTATTGTGTGAATATTCTGAATTTAAACCGCCTTTCCTTGTTTGTTGGGAAATGTCTGGGTCTGTTTATCTTACACGCTTCCCTCAGGAAAGCACTGATGACATCTCTGGTTACAGCTGGTGTCTGTCACTGTCATCACCATGGTAATTCTGACAGTATCGTGCTATGGCTTTGCTTATTGTTCCCCTGAACACTACTGATGTCACATCTCTTTGCCATGCTTGGTTTTCTTTGAGGAGGAACTAAGAATGTATCTTATTTCTTACCCCCATCTTGATATTAGAATTGTTTAAATAAATAATACAAGAAATCAATGTATACACCTCCAATAATGCTCATTGCTCTATGAGCATTACTGGGGAAATATATAATATCCTGGGATAATATCCCATTAGTTACACTGCCTGGAATTTCTAGGTGTATTGGTGACTACCTCACAGTACCAGATGACTAGACATGTGGAGGACATATGTATTATGACAGAAACTCTACAGGTATGAAGGAACAGGCAGACAAAGAAGATATATTATGGATGTTTAAAACTATTCAAATATTTCCAGTTCCAGCCACGATTAGAATGCCAAGTATGAGCAGCTCTAAAATATATAAAAAAATTTATGAAATATATATAAAAAGTCAAGACTGGACCAGATAGTGCATCTTGCTATCCTTGAGAAAAAGGAAACTCACAAGGTCTGAGGAAAGCAATGCTGTCTGCTGGCAACAGCTTCAGGCTCCTCAATATCCACCCTTGCTGGATGCTCACCCTACAGATTTCAGATGACTGACCAGCCCCTAGAAATCTCTTTCCACCCACGCATCCCAATGTCAGTCTATCCGTCCATCCATATATCCTCTGACTCACTAGTTGAACCCTGACTGATTCAGGAAGAGTGAGATTCATAAGTAGTTAGACAATGAGTTGAATTTACAAGCCATGCTAATAAGGAATTTTTAAGTGCAAGTGGTGAGCAGTTACAGCCCCAAATGTCAGCTTCTGCCTGCTGAACTACCAGCCTAATATAAAATTACACTGATGTGGAAGGGCTTAGAGAGCCAACCCAGAGCTGTTCTAACGCTGATAGATCTTCCCAGGGAAATAACTGAAGTGACATAAAACAAATGTGTCTTGTGATGGTTCATTTTCACTGTCAACTTTACTGGACTTGGAATCTCCTGGGAGACACAGCTCTGGACGGACTGTGCTGGTGTTCCGGGGAGGTTTCACTGAGGAGGGAGACATCTTTCCATAGGCTGGGGACTCAGGCAGAGTAAAAAGGAAGGGAGCTGAGCACTAATGTTCATCTCTCTGCTTCCTGACTGTGGATGCAATGAGCCGCCTCAAGATTGTGACATTACACATTCCCCACCATGGTGGACTGAACCCTCAGACTGTGAGACAAAAGGCCCTCCCTCCCT
>PVIH01026060.1:0-19475 GCA_004025045.1 Sigmodon hispidus | reverse complement strand
TACTTGGATATCCCCTATGTGGATGTCTAATGTGCTACTTGGATATCCCCTATGTGGATGTCTAATGTGCTACTTGGATATCCCCTATGTGGATGTCTAATGTACTATCTTGGATATCCCCTATGTGGATGTCTAATGTGCTATCTTGGATATCCCCTATGTGGATGTCTAATGTGCTACTTGGATATCCCCTATGTGGATGTCTAATGTGCTACTTGGATATCCCCTATGTGGATGTCTAATGTGCTATCTTGTGATTGTTGCTGTCTTTCTTTCACCCCATCTAGTCTTCCATAGGAAATCTGATTTTGTGGGTAACCAAGAGTCTATGGCCGTGACTCAGGCCTGTCTTCAGCACAGCTGAGAGCAGGATTCTACTCAAGTTCCCACATGCTGCAGCCTCAGCTGGGCAGACCACTGGCTTATAATTGTATTGTTTAGAAGAAAATTAGAAATACAATGCAATTAATTAGTTTTCCTCCCAAGCTTTGTTGTCCTCCTGGAGTTTGGTAACAAAACAAAAACATACCCAGTCCACCATCATCCCATTCTTAATTATTCTAAATTATCATAATGTGTATGAGTGCTTGCCCTGAACATACATATGTATGGGCACCATGTACATGCCCATGCCCAAGGAGTCAGAAGAGGGCATAGGATGCCCTGTAACTTGGGTTATGGATGATTGTGAGCCACCATATGGGGTGCTGAGAACAAAACTGAGTCCTCAGAAAGATAACAAGTGCTCTTAACAATTAACCACAGAGCAGACTCTCCAGACCTGTTATTAATTTTAAATATAATGTCTGTTAATCAATATTCTTTTAGCCATCATGTGTGTGTGTGTGTGTCTGTGTGTGTGTGTGTGTGTGTGTGTCTGTGTGTGTGTGTGTGTGTCTGTGTGTCTGTATTTCTAGGGGATAGGTAAACATCTATGTGGAGACCAGAGGTTAATGTCCAGTGTTTTCATCACCTTACTGTTAAGGTACGCCTCTCACTGAACCTGCAGTTCACCAGGGATCTTAGCCCCATGAATCCTCCTACCTCTACCTCCCAGTTCTAGGAATAAAGCAACTAGCTTGTCTACATACATGGATTCTGGGGGAATCAAACTAGGGTCCTCATGTTTGTACAGCCACTTTACTAACATATGCCAGTCCCAGTCATTATTTATTAATCAAACAGTGCATCAAGTGTTATGCCAGGTTATTAAATAAGAAGCTTATAGTCCCTAAGCAAAACATTTTCATGGCCTCAGTTTTCAATAACATTACTATCATAACTAGCTTCAACTGTCAGCTTGATGAGCCTAGATTCACATCACATAGAAGAGTCTCAATTGACTAACTGTCCTTATGAGGTTTGTCTGCATGTAAATCTATGGAGAATTGTCTTGAATGTTATTTGAAATAGGAAAGTTCGGCCCACTGTGGGCAGCACTATTCCCCAGGCAGGTGACCCTTAGCTATACAAGAAAGCTAGTTAAGCAGGAGCCTCTGAAAGAACCAGCAATTTCTGATTGGATTT
This sequence comes from Sigmodon hispidus, assembly GCA_004025045.1. Lineage (NCBI taxonomy): Eukaryota > Metazoa > Chordata > Mammalia > Rodentia > Cricetidae > Sigmodon > Sigmodon hispidus. The sequence goes on along the minus strand of PVIH01026060.1, from coordinate 17,948 downwards.
AAGACCTGACCCACAGGACAGAACTCATGCCTGGTACTGTAAACGCACAGCTGGGTGGCTCACAGGCCTTAGAGGAAAAGATACATCTATTATTTTCTTAAATGGAAATAGTATTAGACCACCTTCTAAATACTTATCACTACACCCATGGATTAGTACTACCCTCTACCCTCATGCAGTAAATAATACGAAGACTTATAATTATTCAAGTGCAAAAAATAAGTGTAATGTGTTCTGAATGAAGCAGCTGAAACACACACACACACACACACATATGAAATATCATGAAAGAGGAATGGAAAGATGGTAAGAGCCAGATATTGGGTAGGAATGCTATGTATGAAACACTGTTTCCCACGTGTGATAGAGCCACTGCACGTGTGAACTCTCAACAGATACAGTCACCTGCACAAGACTTGTACAAGATGAAGCCAGTCAAAATTCTGGCATAGATACTGGAGTGAAAAATGGGCTATTGATAACTGATGACAACTGGGAGGTAGAGCCAGTTTTCTTTGGGGATGAGGTCTCTGGTAGGCTGCCCATGGTCTGGTCCATGGCCATAGACACACACCCCCATACACAGAAGCAGCACAAGTTTGACTCAGTGGATAAAACAAAGATGACATGAAGTTGGGAGGAAGGATCTAGGGGGCGTCAAAGTGGAGACGCAGGCTGTTTACAAGTTCAAACTTAACCTGAGAATAAAGATGATGGGTAAAAGGACTGAAAACTATTCTGTGTGAGTATTTCTATTTGCTTTATAGAGAGACAATGGAGCAATGCAGATGGCTCAGTCAAGTGCTGGCCATGCAAACTGGAAGACTAGGGTCTAACTGCAAGAAAGCATGTAAAAAGCTGAACACTGCAGTTTGTGATTTAATCCCCAAAACTGGGGAGATGAAGAAAAGAGGAAGCTGGAGGTCCCTGAACAGTCAGCCTCAATTATTTGATAAGCTCCAGGCAATAAAAGGCAGAAAAACAAAGCAGATGGCACCTTAGGTACACCATAATAGTAGTCCTTTGTCCTACCCATAAATGTATACACCACCACGAAGTTGGAAACAGGCTTACCTAATAAGTAGAGCCAAAAGAAGTGTAATCACATGTAACTGAGTGTTGCCATTGGTTTCCTTGTCTACACAGTTGTGCTGGAGTCCTTGGACCAGAGAAGCAGTTCTGCCCTAGGGCCTAGCAGAGCGATGCCTTAGACATGAGGATCAGATTCATGATGTTCCTTTTTCTCTTGTTCAACTCTGGTACTTAGAGATTATGAACTAATATGAGAAGGGTCAGTGCTATTGTGCTTGGTTGCTTATTACCTCACTCTAGATCAGAGATTGACACTTGTAAGTCAAATGTTGCCTGTCTAAAGGCCTGGAGTAGTGGCTCAGAGGGTAAGAGCACTTGCTGTTCTTGCAGAAAACCAGGGTTTTGTACCCAGCACTTATATCAGAGGACCTTCTTCCAGCCTCATCTAACACATGTACGGACACACTGTACACATCATACACATACAAATTTAATAGATACATCATTTAATGAAGAACAAACAAACAACATCTTGCCTGACTTTGCAATAACAATTTATTGCTTCTGTTGGTTTATTAGACCTGATTTCTCACAGATTATCCATGGCTGCTTTTAGGGTATGACAAGTGGTCATGTAGTTACTGTTCATAAGGCCAAAATATTTGTTATGTGGTCCCCACCAGAAAAGATTTGCTAGCCACCACTCTAAAAACTATTGCCCTCATATAAGCTATTAGAAATACCACCAAATGCACACTTCTCAAACACTCTTGCAAGTGGAGTTTCTCTAATCCAGAAATCTAGAATTCTCTACAGTCTGAAACTTTCTGAATGTCAGTTTATGATGGGATACCAAAGTGTGGAGTTGTGAACTTGACTTCATTTAGTGAGTCCATCAAACCACAGGTACTGTGGAGTTACAGTATAAGGACTGGAGAAATAGCTGGTCGGTGGAGAACTCTGTGAAAGCAGAAGAGCCTGAGTCCAAGTCCCAGAACCTATGTGAAAAACCATGTTGAGGGGCACAGGCTTGAAATCCCAGTAAAGAGAATGTGGAGACCAGAAAATGTGGTGGAAATGCTCTCTATATGCTGTAAATAAAGGACTAGTTTGGCCTATGTAGAGAACCATAGAAGTGGGTGGAGGATCAGAGCACAAACAGGGAGAAGGAGGGTGAAGTTAATCAGTAGCCATCCAACCCCCAAAGGAGGAACAAATAGAGGTACGAGCTGAGCCACGGGCTGAGCCATGTGGTGAGAAGATTAATAGAAATGGGTTGATTTAAGATGAAAGAGCTAGCTAGTAATATACTTAAGACATGGGCCAAACAGTATAAAAGATATAAGCGTGTGATTCATTTCTTTGGAGGACAAAAGCCACCACGGACCAGGTTCCAAACCTCTGCCATGGGCCAGGTACAAAACCTCTGGGCCCAAATGGGCCCCGAAAAAACTTCCAACAACAAGAAAACCCTGAGACTTGGTGCCAGCTGGCCAGTGAGAGACTGTCTCAAAAATAAACAAATCTAGAAAGCCCCTGAGAAGTGACACACAAGATTGTCCTCTGACCTCCATATGTACAAGTACACACATGAATGTGCATGCACACATACAGGAATACACACGTACACCCATAAGAGTATTAAAAGTATATCCAGATTATGCCTATAACCTGTATTTGAAACAGGCATGAACTTGTTGTCTGTCTATACTAAGATCCTGTTGCCAAGGTATTTTATTTTATGTGCATAAAAGTTCCAAAATCTGAAAGAGTTACACAACCAAAGCACACGTGATGGCAGTTACTTCAAACAAGGATGCTCGGTCTGTAAGGAACATAGTGTCAGCTCACCCTCCGACAGACAGAACTCAGGGTTAAAGGCATGCTATGGAACCCAGCAGGCCTAAGCTGCCTACTCACTGTCTTCAAGTACACAAGACCACTGCTGTCAGAGACATTCCATGTTCAATAGTAAGAACAGGCATAACTCTAGCTAATTAACTTTTTAAATTAAACCTAAATTAGTTCTTGATGGCCAGCTATCACAATACCAACATTATCTCCAGATAATTAAAATATCATGTTCATTGCCCTTAATATAAGCTATTATAAATATCAGCAAATGAACCCCTCAAAAACACTATTGCAAAGATTCATTGCACACTGTCCATCCACGGTGTGAAACCTTCAGTGACAGAACTGTCCCTTCGGTGACAGGGCTGATAGCCACTGTCACTTTTTTAAGATGACGGGTATTTATATGGTCTGACTTTGTTGACATATTGGGCATGCAAGAGTATAGTTTCTCAAATGTAGATGTGAGTTTTCTGAACCTGTTTTATGAATTATGAATCTAACCACAAGCAAATGTCTAGAATTTCACAAAACCCTAAGATCACAAAATTATTCTGAACAGTGTCAGTGAATCTTTAAAATGTCAGGAGTGTGTTTCTTGAGGCTGGGGGATGGCTCAACAGGGAAAGCACTTGCCACACAAGTGTGAAGGGAACAGCTTTTGGATTCCCAGCGCCCACTTAAACATCAGAGGGATGTGACTGCTCAAGCATCGATAATTCTGGTGCTGTGAAGGCGGACACAGGGGATCCCCAAAGCAAGCTCATTAACTAGACTAGCCATATGAGTGACCTCTGGATTCCACTGAGAGACTCTGCCTTAGTTAAGGTAACAGACTGTGGAAAAAGGCTCTTACCCAAAGGCACAGGCATGCTCCTATGTATATAGGAAAAATATAGACACATGCACATACACCGTACTCACAGGTGATAAAAGAGGATACCTTTCAGAATTTCCTATGAGAAGAATAAGATTCTTCGAGTTACCCTGAAAAGATACTGAAATAAGATAAGGCAAAAATGCTTTTTGGATTCCCATAGGAAGCCATAGCCTTCCTGAAGTGTGGATGGTGAAGGGGTAAAAAGAAGGTGGGGGGCAGAGGGAGTGGGAGGAGAGGAGGGGGGAGAAACTGTGGATGGTATGTAAAATAAATAAAGATAATTTTAAAAAGATAAGGCCAAGAACTAAACATACAAGACAGGAGAGAATTTCAGTATAATGTGGCAGCATTTTAAGAAATAAATTATAGGTAGCCAGAGAATTTGTTCTGTCTTTATCAACCTAATAGTGGCAGGAGATGCTAGATTTCACTATGAAGGGTAACAAGCACCTATCTGGAAAATCTTAAACCAAAGGCTCATTTCTTCTTTATGTTACCTGCTGTCTGAAAGCCTTGTTTGTTGTGAACATTCTATGACTCTGGCTTCGTAAAAACCAACATCTTAAGAACTGCTGGTTGTGGGACTGGGGAGATGACTCAGTTGGAAAAGAGCTTGCCCTAAAGGCAAGAGGTCCCAAGTTTGATCCTCCTGCACCGCGTTTAAAAGCTAGATGCAACTGCATACGCCTGGCCTGGGGAGGTAACACAGGAGGACCACTGACCCTGCTGACCAGCCAGTCTAGTCTAATTGGTAAGCTTCACGTTCAGTGAGAGACCATATATACAAGGTGTGTGTGTGTCTGTCGTGTGTTGTTGTTGTTGTTGTGTGTGTGTGTGTAAACACACTTTTTAAGCTTTGAAAAATAGAGCTATGTCATTTCAGGGGAAAATGAATAAAAACAGAAATTACCACTTCAAGTAAATTAAAGCAGTCTAAGGTAGATAAATATTTCATGCTTTTCTTTGTGTTTCCTACATTTTATATCCTAAAGTAAATCATGTATGTGTATATGAAATAAAATGGACTAAGGAAACAAGAATGACACTTGGGAGAAGAAGGGGAGTGAACGGTGAGATCGGAAGGACAAGAAGGAATATGGTCAGTGTGTAACATCTACCTGCATAAAACTCTAATAGGACGGAAAAGTGCTTTGGGTTGGATACATACCGCAGAGGTACAGCACCTGCCTAACCTGCCTAGCATGCCCAATGTCCTCATCATAGCAAAATCATATCAGATTTTTTTTAAAATTAATTAAACAGAGATTGTTTTCCCTATCCAGAATAACAGCACAGCAGCACATTTTAGCAAGACTCAGTCACTATTTATAGCTACAAAGCTCCCTCTGGCTTTGCTAAATTAGTAAGGACAATTTTTAATGGCTACTTGACTGTTTATTACTGTAAACTTCCAGTACAATCCCCAGAGTTTACACAACTTCAAATGACCAAAAATTCAAAAGATCAGAACTTAATTTTCTAATTTCTCTCTTTTCTTTCTTCCTGCAGGGTTCAGTGAACTAATGATTTCTCAGTTGTTAACAAAGCGGCAGACTCAAGATTAGACAATGGGCCAGGGACAAGGCTCAGTGGGTAAAGGCAGTAGCCACCGACCCTTGATAACCTGGGTTAGATCCCTGGGACTCACAAGATAGAAAGGACAGCATCTACTACTATAAGTTGTCCTCAGACCTCTACAAAAATACTGTGGCACTTGCACACACACACACACACACACACACTACACACACACACACACCACAAAATAAATCTAATTTGAAAAAGACTGAATTTTCACACTAATTTTAAATGTTCACAGATCTTTCAAAGATTAAAAATAAAATCAAGGAAGTAAGTCCAGTGCTGTTCATGCGTCCCTTCTACTCTTAAGAAGTGAAGTGAGCATCCACCACTTTAAATATGAGTAGGTAGATGTGGGATTCGCCAGCTCACTCTAACAAGTCTAATTAGGGGTCAGAGAACCTAGCTTGCCTGTATTTAGAACAAACACAAGGACGCTTTACCCCACACAGCAGGATTAAGTTGATGAAGCTCATTATCCAACTAGAGGTAGAGAAGCAAGAGATAGAAATAGATCTAACTGGCTTATATAAATTAATGACAGGTCCATCACAGTTAATAAGTAAAAATGGTATGTGTGGATCATGCTAGGAGGGTTTGAAGTTGACATCAAAGAGTTTTGGTTTCGTCAACCTTGTCAGACATGGAAATGACAGGTGGCCATGATGCTCCCTGGTATTCTTACTTCCATTTCAGAAAATCTCCAAATACTATGTATCTGTTGTCACAAACAGCGAGGCTATTGGACAAGGTTTAGAAAATGAACATTCAAGGATCAAGTCATCTAGGCCAATGAAATGGCAAAATGGATAAGGTACTTGTACATAAGCAGAAGGGCATGAGTTCAGATTCCTAGCATTCACATTTAAAAGCCAGGCACAGGGGGCTGGAGAGATGGCTCAGTGGTTAAGAGCACCGTCTGCTCTTCCAAAGGACCCGGGTTCGATTCCCAGCACCCACATGGCAGCTAACAACTGTCTGTAATTCCAGTTCCAGGCAAACACCAAAGCAAAAAAATAAGTAAAAAGTTTAAAAAAAAATTAGTAAAAAAAAAAAAAAAAAGCCAGGCACAGCAATGCAAACTTGTAATCTTAAGGTTTGTAAGGAGGAGTTAGAAAGATTCCTGGGGCTCCTCATCAGTGACACACTACCTCAAAAATAATCAAATGAACGAATACATCAATTGTTAATAAATAAATAAGATGGAGCCTGATGGAGTAAAAACATGATATTAATCTCTGACCCACACATGCGTGCACACACAATCATACACCCACATGCCAGGCTTTGCTTACACATTAACAGAGACAACTCAATTGTTTCCTATTCGCATGAGAAGGCATGAGGGATTTTGCCATTCTAAGTTTGGGGTAGCTTCAGGTCTCCCAATCCCACGAAGAAGTTTGCATAAAGAAGTTGGCACACATGTCTTCTCCAATTGCTCAGATGAGAAGCAGGAATCCTCCAGACAGCCTGAATCTGTGAACCTTTTGTGGTTTGCCTGTCAACACAGACTTCAACACAGCAAATCTAAACTCTCTCCTCACTACCAGGCAGCAGATGCTGCCATTGCTAGTCTTTCAGTAGCACATGGTTTCCAGCCCACTATGGAGTAGATTTGCCTAGCTGTATGTGCTTATTAAAAGATTTCATGTGCTCAGAAGTGTTAGACACTATATTATAACTATCAACATCCCAGGAAGGAGGGAATGGATGACTCAGTCAGCAGAGTGCTTCAAGTCTCAGAACCAGAGTTAGATCCCAGAACTTATGTAAAAATCTCAATGAGGTAGAACATAAAGGTAAGGCTGGTATCAGAGAGATGGAGACAGACAGGTCTCTGGGGCTCACTGGCCAGCCAGCCTATCTCAACTGGTAAACTCCAGGCTACTGAGAGAGCCTGTTTCAAAAACATAAATTGGGAAATGACTAAGAAAGATCTCCAATATCCAAGTTTGACCTCTGGCCTCTACCCTATGCATGCATGCACACTTGAACACACATGGACATTCATACTTACACACACACACACACACACACACACACACACACACGTGCATTCACACTTAAACACGCATATCTACATAAAAGCCTGGTTATGTTATCTAATTACCTGAATCTTCCCTCCATGTGCTTCCTGCTGAGAACCTGATCAACTACTGCCTCCAAAGCTTAACTCAAATCTTCTCTATGAAAATATTAAGATACCTACCTCTGACAATAACTCTAGTTAAATAAAATGCTCTAATATCTATCACTGTTTTCTAGGAAGAACAATCTATACTGTATTTACCTCACAGACTTTGATCATCATGATGAAGGCAAAGACAGGATTTTAAAAAAAGAATTGATTCCTTACTACATTCTAGATCTTATGCTTACACTCACAATTGAGTGTGGCCATCACCCTTCATCCAAGAAGCCCCTCTTTACAGCAAATGAATACCATAACGGAAGACAGACAGCTCAGAGAACACAGGGAAGATTCTAAGAGCCAGAATGCCAGGAAGCCTGCTACGAAGCAGTCAACTAGAAAGGGCCACATAAACAAACCGAAACAATGCCATTATCATGAACATGTTAACATGGAATAGTAAAAAGTTTGTGGGGCCTCTTCTTAGACAAAAAAAATCCCAGGTAACTAATGACTGCTGGAAGGGGAATTAGCCTCTTCCAGAGACAACCCCCTTATTGGCTCCCCAGTGCAGAGTGGTCCACCCTGAAACCATGGACACACAAACAACAAAAACAGAATGGTCATCTTGTGTGTGTGTGCTTGTCCATACACGTGCATACATACATATGTAAGTATGTAATATCAGTGAAGAGGAGGAGGCTATCAGCTTGAAAGTGGGGTAATGTGAGAAAGGTTCAGAGGATGGTAGCTGGAAAGAGATGGGGAGAGAAAAAAACAGAGGGAAAACTAATATAATTATATTTCCATTAAAAACATTTAGCTAAGTTATTATTATTTATGTTTGTGTGTTCATATGCATATGTGTGTGCTGGTGCCCATGGAAGCCCGAAGAGAAAACATTCTGTCTCTTAGGGCTGAAGTTACAACTTGTGATCTCCCAATATGGGTGCTGGAAAATATTAAGTCTTCTGAAAGGGCAGTGTGTGCCCTTAACCACTGAGTCTCCTCTCCAGTCAGGAAAGTAAGATGCACACAGTTATGTCTACCAACTACTCAATGATAAAAATGATTTTCAAATATTAACTTCATAACTAGAAGAACACAGAAAACTGTCTTGCTTCTGGGCTGCCAGGGAACATGGTTTCTGTAGTGCAGTGCTGATTTAGTGCATAGTCAATGTTTGTGCTCACATTATGGGAACTGGAATAATTTAAAAGTAAATTACAAGAGTACATACCTACAAAGGCCCAGCTCTACCCTATGTCTCAGCAGTATTTTTCTTCTCTCTAGCCTGGTGCTAGATAAATACTTCATTAGAAGAGTACTTTTCCCAGGATTCTGGAACACTGGGCCAGGAGATGCTCAATTAGTAACTGTTCCTTTCAGTAACATTCTAAAACTTACTACTTTTTTTCTGTTTCCTGGAAGGCCAGCAAATTTATCCAACCAAGTTCTAGCAACGTGAAGAGAGATGATTTTCTTGTCATTACTAACTCTAATGTAAACTCTTACCCACAAAATAAAACCTTGCCTTTGGAGAGATGACTATATGAAAATAAAATGGGCCAAGCAATTTACAGAGAGGATTAGTGTGGAAATGGATTTTTCTAAATTTAAAACACCCCTGCCCTTTCTTGAAATAATGATTTATATTTTTGGAGTCCACAAGAGAGTAATTGGATATGTATGGCTCAAGCTGGAATTTTAGGTATTTTGCCTAAAGGTTATTAGTGATTAGTGCCACTGGGGGAAAAATCATGAAGTTAGAATAAGAAGCCTCTCTCACAGAAAGGCGAAAACTGAGCTTGTCAACTGATCATAACAAAATCCATCATGTGTAGAGATCTCTAACTAAACTCTGGGCTGAGCTACTAACCCAGGTGAAGAGATTACATGAGCACAGCAATCAGGAACACAATGGTGAGACCCAGGGAGTAGGGGGTCCCACGCTGTTGGGAGCTTGTAGACTCTGAAATGACAGCTGAAGAAACTTCATGGAAAGGGTCTAGACCTCTGACTGTAGACGGTAGTCGAAAGGCATGGGCAGTTTCTGGAGACTCTTGCAATTGAACCAGAGTCTATCCTGGTCCATGAACTGGCTCCTAGAAGCCCATGCCTAGCAGGAAAACACCTTTCTCAGCCTTGATACTTGGGGAGGAGACTTGACCCTACCTACCTCAACTGGATATGCCATACTGAATCCACTCACCTTGGGATGTTTTGCCTTCTCTGGGGAGTGAGCTCAATGAGGTGGGGGTGGGGAATTGGGAGAAGAGGTGCCAGAGGGAGCAGTAGGGGGTATGGATAGATAAATAATAAACAAACAAACAAACAAATAAATGATAAAAAACAAACCACTCCAAAAAAAAATCCATCATACTGATCATGCTAAGACTGGAACCAGAGGAACAGTGGGAAGACCTTGGTTGCTCTTCAGCATCATCACCACCATAATAACTGGAAAAGGAGCCTGCTGCTGCTGCTGCTGCTGGTGCACCCTTAATCCCAGCACTCAGAAGGCAGAGGCCAGCAGATCTCTGAGAGTTTGAGGCCAGCCTGGTCTACATAGTGAGTTTCAGGACAGCCAACGCTACACAGAGAAGCCTTGTCTAAGAAAAATCAAAACCAAACAACAGGAGAAGGAAAGTGACCAACCACAGCTGTCCTTCAGTGGCCACGATTGAGTGGGTTCAGATAATGATTTATGTGAAGGAAGAAACCGACATTGGGACTTTTGAAAGGTGAAGATAGAAGGAAAACATTTAAAGTCTAGGGTTAAATCCACAGACAGCCTGGTGAGATGGCTCTGTTTGGAAATGCTTGCAGTGTGAGCATGGGGACATGCATTCCAGCCCAGAACACATTTAAAAGCCAGGAGCAGCACTAATTGTCTACACTTTCAGCACTTGGGATACAGAGTCAAGAGAATTCCTGGGGGTTTCCCACTGTACCTTACAGAATCAGGGGGTTACAGCTTTAATGAGCGACTACTTCAAGAATTGAAGGTGGGAAATTATTTCAGAAACAGCCAGTATCAGTCTCTGATATACAAGCACACCCACACGCACATGCACACATGTGTGTATACACACCACACCACAAACACACACAGAGACACACACAGATAAGACTGAGTAGATACATATATGGTTTCTAATGGCAAAATTATAGCCAAGAGGTGAACGACAAGCTGTTGGTTTTTAAAATTTTATTTTTATTATTTATATGTGTGTGTGTGTGTCTGTGTGTCTGTGTGTCTGTGTGAGTATGTCCATGGAAGCCAGAAGAGGGTCTGGAGCTGGAGTTAACAGAGAACCGTGAGCCATCAGATGTGAGTATATTAAAAGAGCAGCTAGTGCTCTCTACCTCTGAGCCATTTCCCCAGCCAAAAAGACAGGTATCACAATGCCTTGTAGACTCCCTCTGTGCTGAACTGAAAGGAACTCACTCACGTTTCAACCCTACCTCAAGAATGTCCTTCCCTATGATGAACGATAATACGTTGGGAATCATACTTCAGACACAGTCGTTAGATTATAACTTATTGCTATGATTTCTCTCCTTCAACACTCACACTACAGGTTAATATAGTTCAGAAAGAGCAATGGTTGTATTGTAAGCATGAGAATATGAGTCCTGTCTCCTCCAGCCATGAGAACACATGCCTGTAATCTCCGCAATGTGCTGAAGAAACAGGCATACATACCCCTGGACCAATTGGTTTGTATCTTATATCTTATATAAATAATCCTGATACAATCCAACCAGCAAGAGTACCACACAGAACTTGTCAGCTGAACACCTGTTACATTCAGCTCTACACTGGCCGTTCTTTACTGTAATAGAAAAGTAAGACTAGGTACTGAGAATATTTGAGAAATATGAATTAAGATATATGGGATAATTTTGAAGTTTAAAAAAGATGTATCTCTCCACATATAATATAATATAGTCTCAAGGGTGAGAGGAAGAATCCTAGATATGATGAGGAATCCATATGAAAGATGGAGAGCAAGAAACCTGGGGTGATCTTGGAAAATGAGTAGGGGTTACTGGTTTTCATTGTGAAGACTGTAAGAAAGTGTGTGTGCCCAGGAACAATTAGTGAACGTGAGGACTTCAGAGTGAAGAGACGGTTTTCTCTGTAACATCTGCCCTTTCATCCTGCTCTATAGGTGTTTGGTTTTGCTAGAAATCTTCAGGACTGGAGACTTCCCTATATTTTTATTTGGTAAACTGATCTTTTATGACATGCTATAACAACCTGAAGGAGCCAGGGTGAGAGAAATTAATCTGTAACATGATTACTTCATGAGGACCTGAATTCAGATCCCCAACAACCCACATAAAAGCCAGGCATGGGCACAGGCATCTATTAAGTCAGCACTGGAGGGTGTCTAAATAGGACTGCTGTGCTTTGCCAGTCAACTAGCCTGATCCAAGTTCAGTAAGAAACTTTATCTCATAAAAATAGATGTAGTGGAGAGAAATGGTGGAAAACACCTGATGCTTATCTCTGGCAATCAGGTGTATAGGTGTGGGCACACACATGCTCTCACATAATTCCTGTACACAGGTGTACACACACACACACACACATACACACACACACACACGCCCTTAAGGAATAACGTAATAATATTTCTCCTCACATTACAGCTGCAGGTATTGGGTCACTTTCCTAAGTCACCAATTTTCTTTTTTCTGGGAATAAAAACTTGAAGCAGTTGAGGGGAGAAAGACATGTCCAGACAGTCATGATTCTAAGTACATTTTAAATGTTATGTTGGAGCATATGTACCCTAAAGCAAACACATTACTGTGTGCATGTCTGATCCAAACAAGGAGCCTGCACTCATTTGTGACATCAAAGAATTACTGTTTAATGACTTGCAACAAACACCATTCACAATTCTTTCTTCTTCTATTATTATTCTTTTGACAAAGGACCCATTCGACCCAGACTGACCTGAAACTCACTGTATAGCTAAGACTGATCTTGAACTTGCAATTCTCCGGCCCTTGCTTTCCATGGGATTACACACATACATCACTACATCAAATTCATGTGGTGCTAACAGTAGAAGCTAGGGCTTTGTGTAGCATAGACAAGCATCCTACTCACCGGGCACCATCTCCAGCCTCTCCCTACATCAAAAGTGATATGGCAGAGTCAAATAATACAAGTGAGTAGACCTTGATTAAAACATCAGGCTTCCATTTAGCCAGTAAGTCTAAAGACAATGAAGCCAGTACCAGACAGTGCACTGTCCCTCCATATGACTGTAACCCCATTGTGACCACTGTGCCCTTGGTAAGGTCCTGTGGCCGGTTTTTGTTGTACCACATTGTACTGAAAACTCCTGTGCAAGCTTAAACATTATTCCACAGAATGATTTCCTGGAAAACCTTTTCGAAGTGGCCCCAGCCTCTGACCTACTCTGCAGCCCACAGTTTGCCAGAGTGCTTTTTATTACCTCTGGAATGTTGGGGCCAAGGCACAGCTTTGGAGTTGGAATTTTGAGCCAAGGAGGTTCATAAAGACAGTAGCTGCTTTGAAGGCAGGCCACTGTCACGTCCAAGTCTAAGTGGTTTTATGTGTCTAAAACTTGTCTTTGGCTACATACTTCACACCTTCCACTGACCTATCCAGGTTACTGGCAAAAACAAATAGTAAGACTGATAGCTAGATGACAGATAAATGACAGATAGATAGATAGATAGATAGATAACTTTTATAATTTATTTTATTTCTGTGAGATCCCTTACTTCCGTATTACAATGTGACAATTGTTAGACATAGGGCTAGGAGCTTGCTAGATTCCTGAAAACTTGGGCAGAACTTTATATACAGAAAAGAATCTGGATTTTTACCACAGAGTTCACATCTATGGTTTACCATTACCATTGCTGGATGTCTAGGGAAGGTGTAGTTTAAGAAGAACGCTGACACAGATTCACATAAAACACCTCAGACGGTGTCTGATCATACACTCAGGCATGTTTTGCACCCTCAGCCACCCTTCCAGCTGGTCTAGAAACTGCCTCTACTCTGCCACCTCAAGTGCCCTCCCTCAACAACTGAGCCAATGTACAAACTTCTTTGTGATCCCAGATTACCTCTCTTCAGGGTTATTTATAAGGTCTAATTGGAACATGCAATACACATTGGGGCACAGGAAAGAAATTCTACTTTGTACTTTCTCTTCCTGAGAGACCCAAGTACTCCTTTCCCAGATGCTAAAGTAGAGGTGGAAACTAGAAACCCTCTCAGGTTCTGAGCATGGAAATCTCTGGATGAACAGAAGGGGAAAAGGAACTCCTTTCAGGCTAGGAGATGGCTTGGTGACGAAGTCACGTGCAATGCAAGCTGGAGTCTGAAGCATCCACGTAAAAAGCTTGGCATGGCGGGGCACACATCTGTGACTAACACTTGAGTAGAGAGACTGGGCTCTAGAAACAGCCAAATTCAGGTTTAATAAGACCCTGCCTCAAAAAAATCAGGAGATCGATTTATAAAGATACCCAGGGTCAGTGGGTGCACACCAGCACCCATCCTTCCTGCTCACAGGCTACACCTGTGTTATCTTTCAAGTTTAGTTAGCCTATTTAGGAATATGCAGAGTTACACTTCACTTTTAAAAAATCATTCCTATAGTTATGGGCAAAAAAAATGTGAATTTTTTATAAATTAACTTTTCATCCATTAAAATTAAACAAAAACTCCATTGTAAATTAACCATTTCATTTCTCTTTCTAAATTGAAAGGGGCGTTTTATTATCTTTTACTGTGTGTACACTGCAGAGTTCATCAAATGCATTTATATCCAGTGGCCCTACAGCTTGGGGCTGTTCTCTCAACTGCATGGGGAGATGTTTATAATCCTTCTTTTCCCCAATAAATCTACAAGATGCTTTTTGCTTGGGGCTCTTTATTTTAATTTCAAATAAATTGCATTAGGCTCCTAGCTGTTTATTGTCAAGTATAGGTTAAAGAAATAAGGGCAGAATAAGACAAATGTCTTCAGATTGGTGATATGTGTCTTCAGTGTCCCCCAATCCTGTCATTTCAGAGTTGGTACTTTGAGACAATTTTTGGAAGAATATAAATTCATTCAAAATAGATATATTATTCTTGTGTGTATATATATATATGAATGTACACTCGTGTGTGTGTGTGTGTGTGTGTGTGTGTGTGTGTGTGTGTGTGTTGAGATCAAAAGATGACCTCAGTAATGCTTCCTCCTCGGCTATCACTTACCTTGTTTTGAGAGACAGAGTCTCTCACTGGGCTGGATTAGGCTGGCCAGTGAGCCCCAAAGAACCACTTGTCTCAGCCTGGTCTGTACTAAAATTACAAGGGCATGTCACCATACCTAATCTTTTTATGTGGGTTCTGGGTACTGAACCAAGGTCCTTCACTTGGGTGGCAAGTTCTTTGTCATATGCATGATCTCTTTAACCCTAGCAGAGCAACTAGTCACGAGAGGGACTTCTCTATGATGTACTTCAGTGTTGGCTTTTTTGTACCTAAAGCCCATCCTTAAAGTAGGCATATGCTCCTAGTTACAGAAGAAGGCACACTCATGCTTCCACAGGTTAATCTAGCCCCTCCCTCTACACTATGCTGCTTTGGTGAATTAAATATAAATTAAACCAGATCTAGCTTTTTCGTCGTCCTGGGTATAGTCAAGCACTAACATATTTCCTTGGTGCTAGATAACCTTTGTTTAAACAAGGGGCATCCCCTAAACAAGCAGGCAAGTAGATCGAATACAAATCACCCAAATAAAGTCTGACAGAACCGGGGAAAGCAGTGGTGTGTCCTCCTTAAAGCAGATCAGCAGTGGACAGTAAGTGATCCCTCATGTATGGCTTAACCTGCATCCTCTTTAGGATGCTCCAGGGATGGCATAAGTATTGGTGTGAGAGCCAATGCTCTGCTTCTCTCTCCTTTGTGCTGGGCTTATAAGTCAGATGTTTTTTCTTTGTTGGAAATTGGAATTGACTGACTTTCTTGAACAATCCCTGGTGGGTAACTGGGGGAATGGCATTGGTGGCTGTCCAGGGGAAGTATGAGACTTGCACTTTACTGAGAATGTAGCTATAATTTAGAAATTTAGAGATGAGAATAAGCAATAGCTAGCTCGCTAGCCTGATCTCCTATGGCCCTGCAGAGGAGTCAAGGGGCTGTTACAGAGCTGGAACAGGGTACTGGTTTGCTCTGATTGTTGTTAGAGGGCACTGAAGTCTGTCTCTGCTACACATCTCATCACTCCAGAGATTAGCCTCTTTATCTTTCAAAGGGATTTGAGAAAACTGCAGCTCTTATTTTATTCTGTGTCCACAGTTAAGGATTCATGCAGAGTAAGTTTACGTGTTGCCAATTAAGATATCCCCAACAGTGGAGGTCTATGATAACAGCAGAGCCAAGGCATTTGGTACTCACATAACTATAGTCTATATCAATTAAGCCCATGAGAAAAGAGACATGCTAATTCTTGAAGAGGTTGGATAATATGATCTTAAGAGCTAAGATACATGTGATGAAAATCTCAGCCTCTGGGATAGTCAGAGGTGATGCTATGTGGGATCAGCCTTTGTTTGTACCTCTACTTTACAACTACAAGCCCACCTTTTTCAATAGGGCACTACAGACTTTTCTTCTCAGGCCTAGAATGATACATGGCTTCCAACAAACAATTTTAATATGACTCTTTTAAAAACAGAGACAGTCACACCTGTGTTCATGCACACACACACACAATAAATAAATATAAAAGCATTTTTAAAATACCCCTTTCACATACCTGTGTGTGTGTGTGTATGTGTGTGTGTGTGTGTGTGTGTGTGTGTGTGTGTACACTAACTACTGTGTACCTGTGAAGGCCTGAAGGTCTGAGGACAAATTAGTTTTCTTTCCACTATGTGGGTCCCAGAGATGGCACTCAGGTCATCAACCTTGACGACAAGCATCCTTAACTCTAAACTGGCCCAAAAGTGAAATTTTGTCTGTGTCAGGGAAAGAATCCTTTCCTGGAACTAACTTATTTAGAGGTCAAAATTTCTACCGGAAAAAATGAAGAAAGCCACACCATTACAGAGAGCATGGATGAATATGGGGTGGGGTCATTTTATTTCAGTCTTCATTGCTTTTGGGGAAGTATTTTGAATCCAGAGATGAAAATAAAATTACATCAATTCTAAGTTCCTTACCTTAGAGTAGGGATCACATTTAAAGCAGAAAGCAAAAAAGAATTTCTAGTTTTCAGGAACTTTAGACTTACTAAAATCATTTCATGGCAAGAAAGGAGGAGCTCTGGAGCTTTTCTTCTAGCAGGTTCTATGCATGCCGTTCAATTAAGTGTTTCTCTCTTCCTGCAACACAGGAACTGTGCCCCATGGAGCAGCAGTTAAGTGCTTTATCAAGGCAAACAGTTTGTGATCAATACTTCATAGATTCTCAGGATTAGTTATTGAGGCTTTAGCTGCCCTTCTGAAAAGTGAGGAGGAAAAAATAAAACAAAAAACTAGAGTTTCAGTCTAAGGTGATGACTCATTCAATAAACTTCTTGTCATGCATACATGAAGACCTGCATTTGCATCCCCAGTACCTACCTATACTAAAAGGGCAGGCACAGTGGCATGCACCCATAACCTCAGATCATTGCAAGTGAAGTTCAGTGGATCTCTGGGGCTCCCTGGCTTAACAGCCCAGATCAATTGAAGAGTTCCAGGCCAATGAAAAGCCAGTCTCAAAACAAACAAAAAAACAAGATTGAAAGCCACCTAAGAAATACCAGCTGAGATCTCCTATGCCCTTTTGCCTACAGAGAGAGAGAGCGAGAGAGAGAGAGAGAGAGAGGGAGGGAGGGAGAGGGAGGGAGGGAGAGAGAGAGAGAGGGAGGGAGGGAGGGAGGCAGGGAAGGAGGGAGAGGGAGAGAGAGAGAGAGAGAGAGAGAGAGAGAGAGAGAGAGAACACATAAGTTCTTGGTTCTGGTTTCTTGAAGAACATTTTGACTTGTCAACAATTTAGACTTCTTACTTATGTCGCACTACCAAGCTATCTTGTCCATTATCATTAGGATGAAAACCATGGAAAGAGGGTCATTTCATATGTTTACATTTAGGGATAAAGACAAAATAGCATTTCCTAAGGTATGCTTCTTAGTAGCTTAGTTGTTGTACATGTTCCAAAATAGGTCAGATTGAGGAGGCTGTCTATGTGTGTATGTGGTATGTGTCTAAGTGGGTGGCTGTCTATGCGTGTATGTGGTATGTGTCTAAGTGGGTGGCTGTCTATGCGTGTATGTGGTATGTGTCTAAGTGGGTGGCTGTCTATGCGTGTATGTGGTATGTGTCTAAGTGGGTGGCTGTCTATGTGTGTATGTGGTATGTGTCTAAGTGGGTGGCTGTCTATGTGTGCATGTGGTATGTGTCTAAGTGGGTGGCTGTCTATGTGTG
>PVIH01026059.1:0-19476 GCA_004025045.1 Sigmodon hispidus | reverse complement strand
AAATTTGAATGTATATTATTAAATGAAAGCAAAAACTACAGATATATACTTTTGATATGTTATTATATATGTATATGACATGTACTTATATACCACCATCACATTAATAACAGATACAGACAAAAATGAATACAGATATGCACCATATATTTGCATTTTATGCATGATAGATTACAAAATTGCATGATTAGTTTACAGTGATCCAATGTTACAGAAAGAAGCTATAACCTCAATTTTTCAGCTTTCTAAAGTCAAATATAAAACCTGTGCCTAATTAACTATCAGAATGATATATGAGAGAGAAAAAAAAGCCTTAGGATTCAATGGTTAATAGCCTACTAGTTTAAAGAAAACATAGCTGTTTAATGAATAAGTACATACTTTCAAATCTTAAAATTAAGATTGTTTGAATAACCAACCAACACTTACTAAAGAGTAGCTATGGGATTTTACATATTATAAAAATCCTATGAAATATTAGCAGATCTAGTGGGATCATCTGTGCTGTGGACCTAGCCACATTTACAGTGAAAATGAGTCTGAAGAACACATACTGTTCTGTTTGTGTGTTTAAGATCACCTCTTACCTTTTATCTAGGAATGTATTACTATATACCTATTTACAAGCATAGTAATTGCTATGCTCTCCTGAAGCTGCTTTTTCCACACCATATCCAAGGAAGGTAGACACAGGGTCCACCTGGGAAACTGGAAGAAGGCTCGAGCTGACAAATTTGAACAGGGAGACGGCTAGAGTGGCTGGTGGACTCTGGATTCATGCAAAATGTGACTATGGAAAATGAAGGCTTTTATTTTGGCTAAAAAAAAAATCTCTTCCTGTTAGGGGTGAGGGGCAGGTTGGCATGACCAAAAATGGGTGGGTGATAGAAATATCTCTGAAAATACAATTAAGTGATAACATCAGATGAGGCCAGATTGTTTGCTTTATACTCCAACAATGGAGAGGCTAGAAAGAGGTGAGATCCCAAAACTTCTGGAGGACCAAGTATATGGCTTCCGGTGTCCATGAGAAGATGAATTGCCCTGACAAGGTTATGACTACTCAAGGCTCTCTTTTCACAATGATGGTGATTAGATTAGGGAAGCCATGGCAGCACCAATTGCCCGAAGCCCGACCTAGGAGATCAGCTATGACTGGTCTTTGTGTAATGTTTCCCTGCCACGTGGGTCTTGTAAACACTCACTTGGATCACTCCCCTCGATGGCATCCAGGGTAAGGCCTGAACCACCTCTGTGAGGCTAGCCAAGAACAAGACAGTGCATTCTGATGCAACAGGAGGAGATGAAGGAGCTTGTCAAATAGAATTTGCCAGGAGGAGATATCATTTTGGCATATTTTCATCTCCTCTGTGATACACCTTAAGCACTAAGACTTCTGCCTAGAGTCTGCCTGTGGTCCTCTCTCAAGGTCTGTTTATCTCTGATGTCTGGGGTAGCTCTGGGTAAAAAATGGATTAATAGAAATTGCTTTTCCGTAGTGCTCTCAGAATCTAAGTTAATATGCTGTGAGAGTGCATTTGTGAGGCATTTAAAAACCTGATGAACTTTATCTCCATGAGTTCTGACCTATTCCCAATCTCCTTTGCTCTACAGCCCAATTTTATACATGAAAAAGTTCTGACAGAAAAACAGGGTATAAAAATTTTACTACCTCATCTATGGCAGCAGCTTCTCTCAGAGGTAAAACTGAATTAGGATCCTTAAGAGCAGGAGAATGAGTGACTGGTGGGATAAATATAGGCACCAGGTTTGGAGCTCCTGGAGAGAAAGAGGTTGAAAGAGTTGTCGTTGAGCTTTGAGCTTTGAAATGTGGAAGTTCTAGAGAGGATCTGGTCATGTGGCTAGAAACTGATAGACTAGAACAGAAAGCTAGAAGACAAAGTTCAGATATGAGAAGAAATTGGGAAAGTTTTCATCTTATATATAATTTCTCATATATATATATATATCATTGGTGATTTTACATCATGCACTCCATCAAACTCAGTTATCAGTCTTCTCAGATTTATACCCATACTTATGATCTCCTCATTTGCAAAAACACCATTCACACTGCTCATTTACTTACTGGAGGAAACCCTTAAGAACAGAAAGCAGGAAGAAAAGATTTAGAACTGAGATATGAAAAGACATATGGAAACTCTAAGAACGGAAGGCTAGGAGAGAAGATTTAGAGCTAAGATATTAAAAAGATTAGGAAAAACTCTTTCTATCCTCCTGTATGCTTGCAAGTTAGCTTTCCTAAAATACCAGGGTCTGTGAGCCATTAGGTGGCTATTTTGAGTAATCTACGGCATACTTAGGCCATTTCTTTGTGTAAAAAAGGATAAGCTTGGTGGTGTCTAGGTAAGGAAAAAAGACTAAGTGGCTTGAGAGTCTCAAGAATGAATCCTAGAAGTGAGGATAGAGAGATATTTTTCATTGACTTGTTCTCTGTTTTTAAGGCCCAGAGAGAAGTTGGGAACTTGCTAAATTTGGGTTGTCACCCAGCTGAATGAACCTGGAGGACAGTGTAACTACAGCTTAAGCAGCCCATTGGGTCTCAGAGTAGCTGCTGGAACCATGTCCAGAATCACGACAACTATCTTAGGTGATTGTTAGTGTTCAGGATGGTCGTCAGAGTTAAGCCCAAAGCAACAAATGCTAGCCATTTGTCAGCCATACAGTGGGCTTTCATGCACTACCACGAGGGGCCCGCCTGCCAGCACAGCACCTAGGATAGGCATACAGGGCAGAACTCTGTGAATAACTCCAGGGAAAGGACTCGCATAACAGAGAAGGCCAGGAAAAAGTGCTGAGCGAGAAAGGGCAGCCTTGATCAGTGAAGATCGTGGCTGAGTGCAGCCCTCCACGAGACTAGATTCTTACCAAAAAGCTGGACCATCAATGAAATTTTCTGTGGACAACAGTTCACAGATACGCTGACTGAAGGGGAGAAACTAACCAATTGGAGCTAATGGTGTTCAAACACTCTGCAGCAACAGGAAGGTATAATGTGGCCTGGCCTGGTAGTCCTCGGATCAGGTTCCTCCAGCTTATTTATCTCCTTTATTATTTCTATAATTCACGGAAGCAAGACTGATGAGCACATTCTTCAATGTTTAGTATATTTATCTGATTGCTTTTCAAAAGCAACATTTCCTCTTATACCACCACAAGTCATTTTCCCACCTGCAATAATGATTATTGTTCTTTAGAAATTTGTCCCAGGCTGATGGTTGTTAAAGTAATGACATATGTTTATTTGGATTCCCCAAACTAGCACTGAGTTTGCGCTTTCTTTTGTCTTATCATTTTGAATTTTTCCTTGGTGAATTTTAACTTCATGTTTGTTCTCATTATTCCTACCATTAGCTAACAGTGAAACCATGGAATCCTTTACATAGTACAGTATTTCCTATTAAAGCTTCAAATTTCTCTACAATAATATTTACCACTTTAGGGGTCATTACCTTTGCATTTTTCTTAACATATGTTTGTACAATCATGTTACAGTTTACTGAAAGATTTTACAAATATATATATGATTAAAATGTTTCTAAGTAGACATGATATTCTTTCAGACCTAAGAGAAGACAGAGAAAATTAAGTCATGCTTGATAAATGGCAAACCTAAAATTGTTTCCAGAAATTCTATTTTTTAATTTTTCCCCATCCCCTATTTTTAACTTTTTATTACTTTCTTATTCATTCAGTTATGTGGGTATGCCATTTCACCTTTGTAGAGATCAAAGAAGAGCTATCAGGAACTTATTCTCTCTCAGATATCAGACTCAGATTCTTGAGTTATAATAGCTGCAAATAGTATTAAATACCTTGGAGTAACTATAACCAAAGAAGTAACAGACCTATTTGACAAAAATTTTCAATCACTGAAGAAAGAAATTGAAGAGGATATCAGAAAATGGAAAGCTCTCCCATGTTCCTGGATTGGTAGGACCAACATAGTAAAAATAGCAATTCTACCAAAGGCCATCTACAGATTCAATGCACTGCCCATCAAAATCCCAACACAATATTTCCTGGACCTTGAAAGAACAATACTCAATTTCATTTGGAACAACAGGAAAACCAGGACTGCCAAAACAATTTTACTCAACAAAAGAACCTCAGGAGGTATCACCATCCCTGACTTCAAGTTATACTATAGAGCTACAGTAATAAAAACAGCCTGGTACTGGCATAAAAACAGACTTGTGGATCAATGGAATAGAATGGAGGATCCAGACATTAACCCAAAAACCTATGAACACCTGATATTTGACAAAGAGGCCCAAAACATTCAATGGGAAAAAGATAGTATATTTAACAAATGGTGTTGGCATAGCTGGATGGAAGTGTGTGGATGGAAAAATGCAAATAGATCCAAGCCTAACACCCTGCACAAAACTCAAATCCAAGTGGATCAAAGACCTCAACATAAACCCAGCCACTTTGAACTTGATAGAAAAGAAAGTGTGAAATACACTCCTACGAATTGGCACAGGCGACCACTTCCTGGAGAGATGGCTCAGCGGTTAAGAGTACCGTCTGCTCTTCCAGAGGACCCAGGTTCGATTCCCAGCACCCACATGGCAGCTAACAACTGTCTGTAGTTCCAGTTCCAGGCAAACACCAAGGCATTTAAATAAATAATAAATAAATAAAGTTTTAAACCACTTCCTAAATATAACACCAGTGGCACAGACACTAAGACCAATAATCAATAAGTGGGATCTCCTGAAGCTAAGGAGCTTCTGTAAAGCCAAGGACACTGTCAATAGGACAAAATGACAGCCTACAGAATGGGAAAAGATTCTCACCAACCCTACAAGTGATAGAGGACTCATCTCTAAGATATATAAAGAGCTCAAGAATCTAGAGCCCAAAACCTTGTATAACCCAATCAAAAAATGGGGTACAGATCTAAAAAGGGAATTCTCAGCAGAGGAATTACCAATGGCTGAAAGGCACCTGAAAAAGTGCTCATCATCTTTAGCCATCAGAGAAATGCAAATCAAAACAACTTTGAGATACCACTTAACACCTGTTAGACTGGCTAAGATAAAAGGCACAGATGACAGCCTATGTTGGAGAGGATGTGGATCAAGGGGAACACTACCCCATTGTTGGTGGGATTGTAAGCTTGTTCAGCCACTTTGGAATGCAATATGGAGGTTTCTCAGAAAATTGAGAATCAGTCTCCCCAAGGACCCAGCAATAGCACTTCTGCATGTATACCCTAAAGATGCATAGTCACACTCCAAAGGTATTAGCTCAGCTATGTTCATAGCAGCATTATTTGTAATAGCAAGAACCTGGAAACAACCTAGATGTCCCTCAACTGAAGAATGGATTAACAAACTGTGGTACATCTACACAATGGAATACTACTCAGCAGTAAGAAAAAATGATATCCTAAAATTTGCAGGCAAATGGATGAATTTGGAGAATATTCTCCTGAGCAAATTATCACAAACCCAGAAAGATAAGCAGGGGATGTTCTCACTCATTAGTGGTCTCTAAACAAACTAACAAGAAAAAAGCCAAGCATGCCCAAGCTGCAAACCACAGCCACTAAACAGCTTGGGATCAGAAACACCCTGGCCTGACCCTTCGGATCCCACTACACCTATAGGAACACCTGATTCACTCTTGAGGGAAGGGGGACAACACTGGATTTGCCAGGAGTGGAGTTTTATAAAAAAGCTCTTTTGTCCATTCAGCCATCTCAGAATCTGGCAGCTTGGTTTTCAATCAATTTTAATATTGTAATTATTTATATAAACAGTGGGATTTGCTGCAAAATCTTCATAAATTAAATGCTTTCATTGTAACTACTTTTGTCTGCTTTTCTTGTCCTGTTATCTCACTTCATTACAAAATAGCCTCATTCTTTGCCTGTAATGTCTTTAAAAAATTATTCTAGACTTTGCATATATGGGGCAAGGTGCAATATTTGTCTGAATCAGACACAGACAATTTATATGATGAGCTCCAGTACCACCCATTTTCTTTCTAACAATATAATTTTATTCTACAGCTTAAAAATAGTGTGTAGTCTATGAATATCATGTACTTTTAAATTCTTTCATTCTATGATTCACACATAAAATGGCATCTTGGTGATTGTTAGTAGGGCCCTGAACCCATGGCTGCTCTGTTTCTTTTGAATGGTGTAGGCAATTGCTTACCTGTCTTGGCCTGGTAATGCTGCAATCATTTTTATACCAACAACCAATTTAAAATGATAGAAAAATGTTTCCTGCTTTCTCCATTTCCCCCATTACTCTCTGTAGTTTACTCTTTAAGACAGAACTAATAAAAAATTTTAAATAATATCTTTTTGTATTGTTAGAGAGTTGTAGTTTTAATTTTGAAATATGTATGTTTAGGGCATTATGTTTGTTCATCTGTTTGTTGAATTAGTTTCTCATTGGGTTTTTTCCTTTCTCAATTACAAGCTGTCCCAACTGCCAATAGTTACTATTATTCTTGACCAATTAAAGTTATATTCTGAAGGTCATTGACTATGCCAGTCTTAAAGTTGTTACCTTCAGATTTTTCTAGAGTATTCAAAGTTTATGAAAAACATTGTCTCTCCCCATATTTTGAACTGATGTTTGTACAGGGTTAGAACTGAGGATATAACTTCAGACTTCTATACATAGATATTCCATTTTTCCAGTTTCACCAGTGGAAGAGGCTTTCCTTTCCCCAAGATGTCTCTTTAGGTGTGAATATTTGTCAGTCTCCTCTTTCCCTCACACACACACACACACACACACACACACACACACACACACACTTTTGTTTAACTTTAGATTCATTATTTTTTGTCACTCTATCAACTTGTTTTTGTAGCAACATGTAAAATCATGTGTTCAGCTAATTTTGCTTAGAATTTCTTGTGCTATTTGAATTCATTTAGACTTTCACATGAGATTAAAGATATTTTTCTAGTTCTTTCGAGATGTTTACTGGACTTCTGATGAGGTTAGTTTTGAATGTCTAGATGATATCTGTAAGGAAGCCGATTTTAGGATATTAATTTTGTAAATCTATGTACTAGCCTTTCTATTTTCTGTTGTCTTCAGATTCATCAGTGATTTACAACTTTCATTGTGAAGGTACTTTACATGATTTATTTAACTTCTTCCTAAATGGATTTTTTTTTTGAAATTTGTATGGAATTTGTTGGAATGGGATTCTTTTCATGATGTTACTGTCAGCATGTTAACTATTAATACATATAAATTGTTTTATAGTCATTTGTATTTGGCTATTGTAATGAAATACTTTTTAAATTTCTGAATGAATCTTCAGAGTCTTTGCAACATAGGATAACATCATTAAGACACAGGACAGCCTCAATTATTCCTTTGCCATTGGTAATTCTATTATTTTTCTCTTGTTTTATTGCTCTGGCTAAGATTTAAAGCCATTTCTATTCTGCATAATGGACAGATTGAATAACCCTATATCATTCTTGACTTGGGAAAATAGCTTATTACATAAAGCCTACATTAAACTGAGGCATGGTCCTTCAAATAATTTCTTCAAGACTATACCATGAAAGAACACTGAAATCTGTCTAAGATTTATTTGTACTTCCATGATAATCATATGACTTTGGTCCTTGATTCAATTTCTCTTCAGTGTTGGTTGATTTTTATATGATGTATCAATTAGGTCTGAAGTCAACTTAAATACAGTATATGTTTTTCTTATTTATTTGAATTTTATTTACACTTTCTTAGGTTCTTGCATTTTTAAGGTAGTTTATATCTCATGTTAATTTATATTATTGGAATTAGTTCACTGTTATATATTTAATAGTTAATTCTTTAATCCTTGCTAAATTTATTTTGTGTATAAAATAATCTATTTTTTCATGTATATTTCTTCCATAATAGATTATAATACATTGTCATGTAAAATACTTGAAAATTTACAGAAAGAATAGTTATCCTTTTTGTATGAATTCTAAGGATTTGAATAACAATCATCACTTCTCTCCTATGAATGCATTAAAATTTGACTAGCTTGGAATTTTTATTCAAGATAGTTTATCTGTCATAGTTATGGAGTTTTTATATATATTGACAGCAACCACATAAATATCCATGTCTGAAATTTTCTAATGATGCTTTGATGAACTCTCTTAATGAAAACCAACATTCCATTTTTTGCAGTTTTTCATTGCCTGCTACATTTCTCTTCTTTTGATATTCTTTCAACCATTTAACATGGAAATTGAAAAAAGAAGGAATTAGGAAATAGCCATGTCAAAACCAAGACTGAATTATGGGAACTATCCTTTCCCTCTATCCTTGCAATGTGTGTGGTACTTAGTGGACCAACGATTTACAGAAGCTGCGACATCATACAAAGTTTTTTGTTTGTTTGTTTTGTTTTTTTAACTTTTCTTCTACTATTTATTATTTTGTATAGCAATATTAAAAAATTTGAGCTCATTTGTTCCTTACAAAATGAAGTTAGATATATAAAGTTATTGTCAGTTAATTTTGAGGGGAGGGAATGACTAGGACGTGTGACTTTATTGAAGGATGTGTATCAATGGGGACTAGCTTAAAGTTTCAAGTGTGCTTTCTGTCTCTGGCTTGCTTATCCAAATGTGAGCTCTCCACTGTTTCTATAATCCTGTCTTTGCTTCTGCCTACAGCATAACATTCCATTTGTTTAGCTTTGATTTTTATCATGACAAAGTAAGAAGTCCATTCCTTTTGTTCACATACCTCAGTGTCAATGATCTTCAAAAAATATTATAGCAGCAATGATTCCTTAACTTTATTTTTTGTTTATTTTTATGTGTATGTATATGAATGTTCATGTACACGTGTGTGTGTGTGTGTGTGTGTGTGTGTGTGTGTGTGTGTGTGTGTTAGGTACATGACTGGTTACTGCAAAAACCAAGAAGAAACTGTTGGATATCCTGGGACAAAAGTTACAAATGGATGTATGCCACCAATTTAGTGCTGAGAATCAAACCCCAGTCCTTGACAAGAACAGCCAGTGCTCTGAACTGATGAACTATCTCTCCAGTCTCCAGTCATGTACTTTATAATGGAGACAGTAATTTATTTTAAAGTACGTATCAATTGTTACTATGTTGGTATAATTATTTTTAAATTATAATTATAAATATATTACCAAAGAAATATCTGCAGATGAATTTCCTTTTATGAGAGTTGATATTTTTAATTGCATATTTTTTATTTACAAGGTTTTTTATATGTATCCACCCCTGTTCTCCCTTCCTCTCCTAATCCCAGTCATCCCACAAATTCCCTACCCCCACCCTATCCCACCATCCTTTCCTCAAAAAGGATAAGGACTTCCAGAGTGAGTCAATGTAGTCTGACATATCCAGTTGAGGTATGACCATGTCTTTCTGTCCAGTATCAGGGGTGAGCAAGGTGTGTGCCTCTGTATGGAATAGGCTCCAAGAAACCAATTCATGCACTAGTAATAAATTTTGGTCCCACTGCCAGAGGCTCTATAAACTGCCTACTACCTATGAACTATTATCCAAATTATTGAGTCTATTTCAGTTCTATACAAGTTCCCCAGCTGCTGATTCAGAGTCAGTGAGCTCCCAATAGTTCAGGTAAGCTGTCACTGTGGGTTTCCTCATCATGATCTTGACCCCTTTGTTAAATGATTTTTCCTTCATCTCTTCAATTGGATGTGAAGGTCAGCACAATGCTTAGCTGTAGATCTCTGCCTCTGCTTCCTTCACTTGCTGGATGGATGAAGGTTCTATAATGACAATTAAGGTGGTCATCAATTTGATTATAGGGAAAGGTCACTTTAGGCACTATACCCAATTGCTTGGAGTCTTAGCTGGGGTCATCTTTGAGGGTTCTTTGGAATTTCCCTAGCACCAGATTTCTCTCTAATCTCACAATGGCTCCCTCTATCAAGGTAGCTATTTGGTTGGTCTCCTTCTCTGTTTTTCCCCAACTCAACCATCTCATTCCATCTCGTTCTTTTCCCACCTCCCTTTATACCCATCGCATACAATCTTAATTTATTCAGGAGATCTGATCTATTCTCTCTTTGGAAGGTCCATAAATATCTCTCTTTGATTCCTTCTTGCTACCTAGCTGTTCAGGAGTTGTAAAATGTAGCCTGGTTATTCTTTTATTTATATCTAAAGTCCACTGATGAGTGAGTATATACCATGTATGTTTTCCTGAGTCTGTGTTTTCTCACTCAGAATAATTTTTTTCTAGTCCCAATTATTTGCCTGGAAATTTTTAGAAGTCAGTTTTTGTAATGGCTGAGAGTTACTCCATTGTGTAAATATACCACATGTTAAAAATCCATTATATAGTTGAGAAACATCTAAGTTGTTTTCAGGTTCTGGCTATTACAATAATGCTGCTATGAACATAGTTAAGCAGATGTCTTTGAAATCAAAATGTGCATATTTTGGGTATATGCCTAAGAGTAGTATTGCTGGATTAGCAGGGAGATTGATTCCCAGTGTTTTGAGAAAGTGTCATACTGGTCTACTTGGGGGTAGTGTATTATGTTATAGTGACCCCTCTTAATCTAGTAAGTGCTGACACACTGTAGGTCATGGTGGGGGGGTTGCTTTTGATCTGGTAGATGCTGAGAAACTGAGGTTCTCAGGTAGCTGTTTTTGATCCTTTCGTAGTCTCTTTGTTTCTTTGTCTCTTGTGGGCTAGGAGTCTGTGGTTTTTCAGTTGTGAGTTTGTGGTTGTCACAGAGGTCATCATGTGATGTCATAGGTTGAGGAATGGGGCAGGTTCTGAAACGTCTAGCTTGCAAGGGTTTTCTCTGCTGACTTGCATTTTGGGCAGGGCTAAGTGGGTGGGGGTTTCTAAGAACTGTGTTCCAGGGCTGGGGTCCTAGAGATTGGTATTTCTGTCTGGCCTGGGCAGGGTATCACTCACCTCTAAGTCTCTGTAGACCAGGAATCTGTGAGTTTTCAATTGCCCCTAAGAACACTGAGCCAGAAATTCTCATACAGAAAATGAATATTTTGGTGATTCTGTTTTGTTTGTTTGTTTCTTTCTTTTTCCATATAAAGTTGTATATCTTTTGAAGTTTGTGAATAATTGTATTAGGATTTTGGTGGTAATTACATAGAATCTGTAGATTGCTTTTGGTAAGATTGACCTTTTTACTTTGTTGATCCTACCTATCCAAAAGCATAGCACAGAAGATTGTTTCATTTTCTGATATCTTCTATAACTTCTTTCTTCAAAGACCTAAAGTTATTGTTATACAAATCTTTCACTTTTGTGGTTAGTTTCCTGTTGCACAAATATGGATTGTAAAGAAAGAGACTTAGAGCTTAGTATTGGGGAAAGGCTGAAATATCAGAGAGAGGAAACACCACAGTCAATTCTCACCCAGCTATCTTCCAATTTCCTCAGCCTCACTTCTAGTCACTTTTGTGTCGGCTGGCTTTTTATGTGGCTTTAAATTTTTTTTTTAGTTGTATTTTATTTATGTTAGGATTAAAGATAAGAATTATTTTATTTGGTAGTGGCCTTGAATTTACAGAAACATAGAAAGCTTTGTTTCTGGAGTTAAAGAATTAAGGGCATAGGTCACCACTCTTAAGCTCTTTTAGTGTGTTGGGATTAAAGGTATGTGCCATTGAATCTTAGCTGTTTGTTTTGTACTCAAAGATTAAGAATTTTTTGATTTGTTTGTCTAGGTTTTGACTATATTTTAATTTCTCAAATATTGTAGGTTTTATTAAATATGTAACATATCACCACAGTTTTCCTAATATATTTGATGTTATATGCAGCTATTTAAAAGGATAATTTTATTTGATTTCTTTTTCAGCCCTTATCAATTGTGTATTGAGGGATATTGATTTTTGTTTTAGTTAATCTTGTATCCTGCCTCATTGCTGAATGTTTTTATCAGCTGTAGAAATTTCCTCTTAGTATTTTTGTGGAAACATATATATTATACTATTTGCAGACAGAAAAGGTTTGACTTCTTTCTTTACAATTTGTATCCTCATGAACTTCTTATGTTTTCTTAAGGCTCTTGCTAGAATTTCCAGTACTGTGATGAATAGATATGTAGAGAGTAGACAGCTTTGTCTTGTTTCTGATTTTAGTGGGATCACTTTGAGTTTTTCCTCCAACTATTTTGATGTTGGCTGTAGGCTTGCTAAATATTGCTTTTATTAAAAATTAGTTATGTTCTTTGTATTTATTTTCTCTCAAAGACCTTTATCATAAAGGGATGTTGGATTTTGTCAAAGACTTAGTCATCATCTCATGAGATGATTGTATTTGTTTTTCTTTCAGGTTGTTTACATGATGGATGAAATTGATCGTTTTTCATATGCTGAACCATCCCTAGATCTCTGGGATGAAGCTTACTTGATTATGGAGAATGATTTTTTTTATATGTTCTTGGATTCAGTTTTCCAGTATTTTATTGGGTATTTTTGCATCAATGTTCATACAGGAGATTGGTCTGTAATTCTATTTCTTTGTGTGATCTTTGTATGATTTGATTATCAGGGTGACCGTAGCCTCATAAGAAGAGTTTGGCAATGTTTCTTCTGCTTTTATTGTATATAACAATTTGAGGAGTAGTAGAATTAATTTTTCTTTGAAACTCTGGTAGAATTCGACTGTGAAACCATCTGTCCCTGAGAATTTTCATTTTATTTGTGAGACTTTTAATGACTGCCACTAATTTTGTAGTGGTTATAAATCTATTTATAATCTATATTTATCTGGTCTTGATTTAGTTTTTGCAAGTGGTACTTATCTAGAAAGCTGTCTATTTCATTTAGATTTTTTTAATTTTATGGAACACAGATTTTGAAGCACTACCTTATGATTCTTTTATATGTGTGGATACTCTTGTATTTGGGCATTAATGTTCAAAATTGAGGTTTTCTCCTGATGAATTTTTTCTGAGATAAACATTTAATGATTGTTTAGATCTCTTTTGATTGATTTAGTTTGAAGTCTATATTGTGAGATATTAGGATGTCTACACCAGCTTGTGTTTTGAGTACATTTAATTGGAAATCTTTACTATGAGACAGTGTCTGTCTTTGTAGTTGAGGTATGTTTCTTTCATTCAAAAGCATAAATTCTATCTTTGTATTCATTCTATTAGCCTGTTTCTTTTTATAAGGGAATTAAAGGATATCAATAACCAGTGATTATTAATTCTGGTGATTTTTGGTGGTAGTGCATGTGTATCTTGACTGAGCAATGAAATAAAATGGATATAATTTATGTGTACAAAACCAATTTGTCAGATTCCTTCTTAGTAAAATATAGAAATTACAAAAAAAAATGCAATTAAAAAGAAAGATGCCTGGAAGATAGCTAAAAGACAACATGTACTAGTAGGAATGTTCCAGAATAATGAAGAACATGAAGAAAATTTAGTATGACAAACTCTTAGGGGTAGGATAGAAAGTACGAAGATGTAATGACAGTGAGAATAATAGTCATGAGTAGAGCAAAAATGCCAAATATTTAACTATGAACATTAAATGCACACTTAAAATACACTAGGGTAAATGTATTGAAGTCCTTGGAGAATGAAATACTCTCATAGAAGGAAGATAGAATACGCCAGAAAGGATCTGGGGAAGTGCAAGCCCAAGCCTGTGATTTGACTAAAGATAACCACCATTGCTTACTTGTGCAACTAGAAATGAAGTCATATATGCACATATTCCTAGATTTGTGTTCACCAGATATAAGAATAAGTGTGATCTATTAGCAGTGTTCTTGAGGAAAACCAACACTGACTGACACATTGGTTACAGTATGGATCTTGAATACAGCATAATCCCTCCCTACTCTGTATATGTTTTCTTAAACATAGAGTCTGCATCCTAAAGGTAAAGCCTCCTTAATTCTGGATCCTGTATAGCCTACCACTCTTTGGTTCTTCCTCTGTAAAAAGAAAAATTCAGACAAAAGCCCTGATATTCAACATTATTAAATATACTAACATTTAAGTACATAAACAAAAAGCTTTGAAAATAAACATGCATTGATCATACTAATAAATCATTTACAAGATATAGCCAACACTACATAAAGTTTCCATGGTAAGAGGAATAGAAGAAATACTTCAGTTATCACAATTGTTTGTTTAATATATTACAAAAATAAAAAGAATTAAATTACACTTAAAAGTTTACTAAATTGGAAAAATACTTTATAATAATATCCAAATCAATTATTTTTAAATATTATTGGCTCAAGAGTAAAAATTAATAAATGCTTAGAATTAGCCCTTTAAACTCTAATCAATCAGATATGAGCATCACTTTAAGAACTTTTCCACATCAGGTCATTATTTCTTCTCCACAAATCCCCATCCCATCCCTGGGCAGGCTGCAGGCTGTGGTGGGAGGGGGAAGGGACCTTGAATAAGGATATACAAGGTTAGAAATTGTGACTTCTTTGTTAATAATAATAATAGGAAGAAGAAGAACTTTTCCAAAGAGATAAATACTATTTGTGGACATATATGCCCATTATTAGATTTCTTGTTATTAAATGAAAATGGTAGAGGAAAAAGTTAAATTTTAAAGATTTATGCCAAGTAAAACCTCATGGAAACTTTATCATGATTTATGTAAATCTCATGATGAGAATATAGTACTCAGGTTTAAAACATACATTGTATTAAGTAATACAACATTTTAAATAAATTCTTAAACAAAGATAAGCCTAAAAGTTTATAAAATTTATGCCTTGGAAAATAAAAATAGACCAACTTTATTTTTAAAGTGATGTATGAAAAGCAATGACTGAATTGACAACCTTGTAAAGTATTGTATTTCCCAGATAGGCCACATTGGATTTCCTCATGTAACTGACCAACAACTGTGATTATAATGACTGGAACAATACCATTTAAATATCTACCATGGTTACATAAATGGATAAATAACAGATGATTTATTGAGTGACCAATAAAGTCTATAAGAAAAGAAGTAGTTAAAATATATTCTACTTGCCTAAAACCAATAACCAGAAATAAATAATAGAACTACTTTCCTTCCTTCCTTTCATACCAACTTTCTGTTTCCTTCATCACCTGAGTCACATCTTTACTGCTTTAGACACTGAATGACATCATCAGTTCTCATAATAGCAATAGAAAAATACTTTAATGTCAATGAAAATTAAACTTGAATGTTACCTTTCAAGCTTAAAGCTAATGTTTAAGTGACAGAAACTATATGTTCTTATCTAAACAAACTGGCAGGGGTATCCTTGTTTCCAGGCTCAAGTATTAAGTATTTAGGGCAGTATTTATTTAAAGTGTGACTCAAGTAGACAAGATATTGAAGAAAATAAATATTAGTTCTGACCTAAGAAGGTTGCATAGATAATTTAATATAACTATTAAGTGTCCCTTAGAAGTGTTTCAAAGTAAGCCTGACGTCTCAGCCTATGAACAGCAAAGCTATATTACAAGTCTTTCCTCAGAAGTGCCAGATTTTATTCTGTAGCTCATCTCATATTTTGTCTACTTCCCGTATAGCATTATTCTTTTCACCCCAAGCAACAGTGTATTATTGCATACATTTCCCAATATGAATCATGGGTTTAGGGGTAGGAATTAAGCACAAGCCTGTAGATTGTTGATAAACATACTTTTAGATTACTAAAGTTCTCTTGGAAATGCCCTCTTTCCTTCATGCCTGGACCACTTGTAAAACATGACAGACATTTACATCTTGTGACCATTTTGCCATCAACAGATGGTACAGTGATGTTCTCAGGCATACAGGATAGATTCTTAACAAGGAGTTTTATGGCACCTCTAGCTCTCTTCACACCAGCCCCAGTGTTCTGTTCCACTCTCCTGTTCATGTTTTCCATTCTTTTTTAGGACCTCATAAATTGTAGTAGTCATAATCCCATGGCCTTCTGCTCATTTATCGATATTAGCTCAGAACTAATAACATTGTTTTCATCTTCACCTCAGTTACATTTTGGTTATGCCTTTGGAAAGTAATTCACAGCAGCTAGTTATCTCAACTGTCTCTGCCACTGATGGCACAACATCCTCAGAAGATATGTTTATGACTTTCAGAATTCTTATTGTTCTTCAAAATCCAGTGAGTCGTGTACCATGAAGCAGGTGTGCCATTCAACAGGGGTAATTGTGACAAAGGAAACCTCAGATACAACCTTTGAGATTGAATGAGGGACATGAGGATTTGGTTTAAATTTTGAGTGATACAAGGTAGGCTTAATATTCCCTAAAATAGTTTAAACAAAATCAAGTTCAGCTTGGACAGGTCAGGGATTATATAAGCAAATGAAGTAAATAAAACTCCTCGGATTGGGACATAGTCTGCTTTTCACTGGTGATTTTACAAAGTCACAGCATCTTATTGCCTTCCATCCTCCACTGTGGCTCTCCTTTCTCCTCAGAGATAGGGAATATTTGGCCACTGATCTGAGAGAGAGGAGGGAATATGTGAGCAGGGTTCAGATGGCTGTGGTTATGAAGGAATTTAGCTTTAGGGAGTCTCCTTCAGTGTTACAGCTCAACTTTATTTCAAAGTAAGGGGAATGTATAGGATGGGGAGGGACTCAGCTAGGGTATTACCTAATTTTCATCTGGTGGAGTGCTCCTATCATAAGCACAATAACTAATTATCATATGGACAGGAGGGGTGAGGAAATTTGAAAAGAATTATGTCAAAGGTCACATTTATGTCAGGCATTCAGGATTAGATCCAGCTTCCAAATAAGGTCAGACATCAAAGTTTA
The DNA here is from genome assembly GCA_004025045.1 of Sigmodon hispidus. Classification (NCBI taxonomy): domain Eukaryota; kingdom Metazoa; phylum Chordata; class Mammalia; order Rodentia; family Cricetidae; genus Sigmodon; species Sigmodon hispidus. The sequence goes on along the minus strand of PVIH01026059.1, from coordinate 2,677 downwards.
GGGACACTACTAAAACAGGGTAGGGACAGAGTTCTGGTGGAGGTAATAGATCCATCCTAACATGGCAACATGCAATTTTAAGCAGCAAATTCCCCCAACACCCCTCCACTGTGAGACAGGGTCTTGAATGCAGACAAGGCTAACTTTAAACTGAGTCCTATACTCAAATCCTGGGGTCGTAGGTGTAAAACTTTACAATGCCTAGCAATCATTATTGTTTTATTAAAAATATTTTTTTTTCCTGAAATTTAGTCATATGTTTTTGGAGAAATACTCAAGAATTAAGGTTCCCCGCAGATCTTATGGAGGACAAGGTTACATTTATCTATGTCAGGATACAATGAGCAGACTTTTTAAAGGCTATGACAACTTTCAGTTCAAGATTGTGAATAAGCTTCACCAATAAATACTGCACTCAGCTCAGTGGGTTCTGCTATTCTTAGCATTTTTAATGACAGTAGGAATGATCATTTGCATGGCTAATATAACAAGAGAGGATTCTCATCATCACATAGCCAGCCTATCACCTCTCAAAAGATTTAAATGACACTTGAGATCTAAATGAAATTTCTGGCTCTCTTAGCCTTACTATTGACTGTTGTGCTCACACACCATGACCAAAAATAAGTTGGAAAGGAATGGGTTCATTTGGCTTGCTTTTCAACATCATTGTTCATCATAAAGGAAGTCAGGGCAGGAACTTAAACAGGCCAGGACTTGGAGAAAGAAGCTGAATCAGAGGTCATGATTACTGGCTTGCTCCCAATGGCTTGCTCAGCCTGCTATATTATAGAACCTAGGACCACCAGCCCAAGGATAGCACCACCCATAATAGGCTGGCCTCTCTCTTATCAATCACTAATTATGAAAAGGCCCCACAAACTTGCCTTTAGCCTGATCTTATGGAGGTTTTTTTCCTTAATCAAGGTTTCTTCCTCTCAGATGACAAATTGAGATGAAACTATCCAGCACACTGCCCCAGGTTGAATGGAGATCTACAGACTTTCTTATCAGAACTCTGTCCTGTGAGTCATAGAATCTTATTTTGGTTTCCTTTCTGTTCTCTCATCTCCATAAATTAAAATCAAATGTACAAAAGAATGATACAAACAGTATATTCTTTTGAAGTGAATTAATGTTATTCATATTATTAATTCATAGTTACTAAGTTGAGAGTTACAATACCAATGAATTTTCAAGAATTGGTTTGAAAGGATAAATACAGAGCCCTCTCTTATTTATCCTCTTAGAGCGGAGTTTCTGATATGGATACAGTGTCTGTTCTTAATTTCTATTCATCTTTGAAATGCTTCAGAGAATGTTTTAATTACAGATTTGCCTTTTCGGTGATGTTTTTCTTGGACAAACAATAAAATTAGTTTGCACTAGATGAGTAAACATGAAATGGCCACAAGGGCAGACCCTGCTTGACATGACATTCTTGTTGTTGTTGTTTCAGATAAAACTCATGTGCACAAATGAGAGTTGAAACTACACAAATAAATGAGGATTATAAATAGAGTATGTTCAGGGAAGGCACATTTTCCAGACAGACATGATGGGAAAGAACAAAAAAATAGGGAGACAAAGAAAGTTGTCAGAATCCCCCTTGATATTTCTAGAAAGACTTTGCTAAGCAAAAGGGAAACAGAAGCTGGCATCCAGCTGACCATTCTTTCTTTCCCCTGTCATCAGTTAATGAAGGATAGACCTACAGGAATAGGGCTTTTGATAAAGCTAGATGCCATCAGATCTAAGAATTTTTGTGTTACTTAGATTGGCTGCTGTCAAAAGCCTATGATCTGGGCTCTAATTTGGCTGCTGGGGATCTTGCTATATTTGTTTCTTGAAGAAATAGAAGGTACCACGCATCTAGCAATTAAAGTAGAAAAGTTGGTAGAGAAGCAAAGAAGGATGATGCTGGGAAGTCTTAGAGACCCCTCCCTGAAATGGAAATCTGGGGCAATAAGGATTTTTATCAGAAGAATTCAAAAAGGAACTGTGACTGACTGCCTTACTGTATAGAAGAGAATGCATGGATTTGTAATGTGTAAAGGTCAGGAGAGATGTCTCTGAATTACTCACTTTAAAATCTATATGTACATTAAGTTTTCCCACTATGATTTCCTTTCCATGTCTATCTGCTACAAGATTGCATTATGAGCGCACGCCATACCAACTGCAATTTTTAGAAAGCTAATGAATTCTTCCACCTTCTTCCCAATGTCCCAAGCCAGAAGATTGGATATCATTATGAAGTACTTGCAAGCTCTTTTGGAAAGTTCTTGGTGTGTTCACCTGATCTAGCCAGCTGAAATATGAGAGAACCTACTCAATGTGAAGTTCATGGGCGTGAAATGATTACAGAACTAACAGTCATGTTACATGCACACAAAGTATTACTGACCATTTTCTCGATCATATATCCACCCAAATATACTTTCTCATTCATTAACACTTTTTAAAATTTAATGTCTCCCCCGCCACGACCTCGAACTGAGCGAACCAACTGTAGGGGTCTCTGAAAGACAGAATCAGACCCTGACCAGAAAGGTGACAGGAGGCATACAAACCCGAGTGCCACAACTGACCAGGACCCATCTAATCGTGAACCACTGAAGCCATGGGCAAACGTCAGTGCAAAAAATTACATAATACTACAAAGGACAGCATGGTA
>PVIH01026058.1:0-19476 GCA_004025045.1 Sigmodon hispidus | reverse complement strand
CACCTCTCTGGTCAGGGTTCGAAACCGCCCCTCAGAGACCCCTGCAGTTAGTTTGCTCAGTTCACTCAGTTCAGGGTCGCAGTAGGGCTCCTAGTAGATTCCCTGAGCAGCAGGAGCTGCGGGTGTGGCCAGGTGCAGAGTTCAGCTGCCCCTGCTCCAGAGTGTGCTGGGACGCCGCAGAGAGCACAGGTCCCGGTGGAGGAACCGGAAGCAGTGTGAGGTCAACTCTCCCTCCCAGGCCAGGATACAGGCGCTGAGGCCTCGAATCCGCCCCTCAGAGACCCCTGCAGTTAGTTTGCTCAGTTCACTCAGTTCGGGGTCGCGGTAGGGATCCTTGCAGATACCCTCAGCAGCAGCAGGAGCTGTGGGTGTGGCCAGGTGCAGAGTTCAGCTGCCCCTGCTCCAGAGTGCGCTGCGACGCCACAGAGAGCACAGGTCCCGGTGCGGGAAAATTTTAATAAGCATTGAACTTTAAAACAATGTTTGACCCACAGTATAGAAGAGATAGGTCAGAACTTAAATGTCCATCAAGAATGACACAGTGAAAGATCTTGACAATTATTCTTTTTTTAAGACTGATCAAGTCTCCTTGTCATAATAATAAGGGAATAAGGCTCTGAAACTGTAAGCCACCACAGTTAACTGCTTTTCTTTATAAGAGTTATCATAATAGTGTTGTCTCCTCACAGCAATAGAATACTACAAGTAAGACTAATAATATTTCAATTATTTTTCCTCTTTTTTATATATTTGAGATCAAATTTCAGGTCTTATTTATGCTAAGAAATTCTTTTCCACTGAGATACATTGTACTTGTTCATTTCTGGAGATAAGGAGATGGGGAGAAGAGAGTGACTGGGGAGGGGTGGGAGGGAGAAGGGAGTTTGAACAAGAAGAATGGATAAAAAATGAGACTTTATTAATAAAAGGGATGCATTACCACCAAAAAAAGGAAAGAAAGAAATAATGATTTGATTAAAGGTTTGATTGTTAAATCTATTGGAAACTAAAAAGCTAATTATTAACTGATATTAATTTAATTAATATTAATATATTACATTGATACATATTTTTGTTAAAAAGATCTAAAAAACAGAATAAATGAGAAAAATCATAAACAGCAATAGAAAAAATATAAATGTCTCTGATTTCATTAAATTAAAAACAATATTTTCTAAAATTATAGGCAATGAGATTTTATGTTGAAATGGTGTTTAATTCTGCTTACAATAAATATATCACACAAAATTTATCAAAATTAAACTGGTTTGACTATACTAGTATCAGAGTTTAATGTTATAGTAATGACTAAAGAGAAAGACAGATTTCACAATCAAAATGTCACTTGACCAAGACACAATAATTCCAAATATACATTTACTGTCATTGCTGAAAATTCTTATCATTCGTAACTAATAGCAAATGCCAACCTGAAGAATTTAGACATGAATACAAGACTTATGGGGTAAAAGAGTTGGCAAACACAGAGTAGCCACACAGGAAGCATCCATCCTATGACCTTTGGTATGTTGGTCAGAAGCAAGTCAATGGGTCTCCAGGCACTGCAGTAGAGATGGTCGTGACTCACGGGAGCGTGGTTAGCTTGGATTGCTTCCCCCAGTTGCTCTCACACAATGATTTCCTAGCTTTCTCTTTTACCTGTTATACTGGTAACTGTAGAAGACAAGAATGTTGAGTAAGATGTAGCTGCCTGCTTTCAAGGGAGCTGCAGCCGGCCAGAAAACTTACAAAAATGAAAAATCAAGGAGTATGTGACATAACAGGGGAATAAGTAAGAAATAGGAAGGAGAAACATCTTCTGAGTAAAGGAAGAAGTCAGGAAGACTGGAGTCAGGAAGTCAAGCCCAGGCTGGCCATGGAAGGATTAGTTCTTATTCACGGAAGCTGGGAATAGAAAAGATTCCACGTTCAGAGGAAACTCCACAGGACAGGCCATGCTGAGGAAGAGCAATAAGGAATGTGTGTTAACATCACATATTGTATAGCCAGCACAGTAGCTCGGTTTGTGAGTGCTGTCCTAGCATGCACAAAGTGAGCTGGATCCCTGTCACACACACTGAGTTTGAAGGATGCCTGGGACACTTGAGACAAAGTCATTAAGCAAGCAAAACAAAAGTCAGAGACCCAGAAGGACTGGCTCATCGCTTTTATTGCAGTCATCATTCTCTACTTTCTAGTTTTACCATCTAACTGCCAAGTCCCTGCAGAGGATGGTTTATGCATTTTACCACCTTCCTGCCAGCTACACCAAGATTCCTCTAGCAAGCATTCAGCCCAAAGATTGGTAACTGGTAAATGCTTGTGAACTGAGTCAGGGATTTTTTTTTTTTTTTTTGGCTAGTGGGGGCAATACTAGAGTCATTTTTTTTTTCCATCTGAGGAACCACCTGTCATCCCCACCCAGACCCTGAGTGTGCTGCTGTGTGGCCTCTCACATCTGCTGCACCCACCCTGCCTCAGCTGTGGCTGCGTCACTGGGTGGATGAAGGGATCCCCGTGTACCAGCGCACATGGGTTTGTTTGCGATCAGAGGGGCCCCAAGAGAAAACACACAGGCCAGCCAACAATGCTCACGTTTCCTAGTTTCCTATGTTGTGTTTTGCAGGAGGGCGGCCTACATGACGAAGGAATCGGGCACAAGTCGGGGAGTCCTGTTTACAGCAGCTATGACTCTGTCTACTTGCTGCTGTGTGTAGGCTTTGTTCCCCAGTCGGCATGGGAGGGGTCCGGGTTGCTACTTTCATTCCTTTAAGAGATGAAAGGTCAGTGAGCAATTGTGGGAACACCCCCTATCCTTGCCAAGTGGGGAGTGTTTAGGCTGTGCTTGGCAAGAAAAGTCCACTGACTCACTTGGGACATAGTAGGTGGAGGGTTGTAAAGCTCTCTAGCCCCAAACAAAGTGATAGAATCTCCAGTCTGTAGACCTTGACTCATGAAGTGACTGACACTGAAGATGTCCCTATTCCCACCTAGCATGACATTCCCTGGTAGCTTCTCCTGTGAGTGTCTGAGGAGAGTGTCCACTGATACCTTAAGAAAGAAACCTAGTTTGAGAGCCACAGCAAAAGAAAGAAGGGAGAGAGGGTGGGAAGGAGGTTGGTTAGCTGTTTCTATTTCTCATCTCTCTCTATTAGTGATATTATTTCCAATTCCCCCACCAAGGAAAAAGAAAAGGAGATAATCTGGAAGGCATTCTTATGTTTTGTCTGGAACAGACAACAATTTTCAGTTTTTAAAAATAATAATTGATGTTACTAAATAACACCTAGAACACAGATAAGAGGCTAAAAATGTAAGACTTCATAGTTGGTATTTGTTTTTCTCTCCAGGTAAGGAAGATAAATGGAATAAATTTCATTGCTTGGAATTATGAGAAATGCTTGGAAGAAGTATGGTAGTGGCCATTGAGAGATAACAGCTCCATTCTTGCATATGGTTTTCTTTTTCTGAGTGGCAGGGTCTGGGCCAGGAAAGCCCTAAGTGTCTTGTTTTTGGAAGTCTAAGCTACGTAGATGATCATCTTTCCAGAAGTAATATGTAGTTCTGTATGTTTCAAAGCATCACCATGTTTCTCAGTCTGCAAAACAGAAGGAGTAAGTATGGGCAGGCTGCCCTCTCATCCCCCAAGGAAACATTTAAGCTGAAGGGTGGGAGCTCTGAGTGAGTTCCAGGAAGCAAAAGACACAGGGTGTAAGTGTCTGAAGTCTGGAAAGGGTCAGTGGATTTGGAATGAGGCACAGACATCTGGCATCTGTTTCATGCTTTATGTCACTAATTCTAGGGATTTGCTCCTCTGGAGGTTTGACTTAAGATGTGATAGGAGGGTCTGTTAATACTAGAGTTTTGGTTGCAGGCAACTGTGCTGAAGTACGTTATCTTCCTAGCAGGGAGAGCTGCCTTCAAAGGACAGATGGACACTTCCACAGTACAGAAGGGAGAGAGAAGGGAGGATGCATGGGTACTGAGGGCACCTGGTTGCTTGGCTGCTTGTATCCAACCCTCTGGGAACTCATACAATGGGGTTTACTGCTCCCCACCCAAGAAACAGCTCATAACTCCAAGGAAATAAAAGACAGTTTATTCTGCAACCAAGCATGGATGACCACGGCTTGGGGATATAGTTTTAGATTACAAATACCATGTTGCAAAGTACTGCACATTGCTTACGGCCTTTATAGTGACAGAACAATGGAACTCACAAATCAAGATTTTTAAAAATGCATTGGTAGAAATCTCAGATTTACAGCAAGAGGAAAGAGCATCTGATGTGCCTCCCCAACCCTACCCCAGTAGCTCTCAGATGGCATTCTTAAGTTTTGGACTGGTGAAAATTACTGGACTCTTAAGTCACTGTAGTCTAAGAGATTTAGTCTGAAAGTCGTGAGGATGTTAGGTTAGACACAGAGGAGGTCCTAGCCAGTAAATAGTCTGCTTCAGGCTCCTGAATTGAGTTCTACCTTGGTTTCCCTTGAACATGAACCATAATCTGGAAGACAAATATGTTTTTTTTAATTTTTTTTTCCTTCCTCAAATTACATTTGGTCAGTGTTTTTTATCACAGTAGCAGTAAACTAGGGCAAGCCCTGTCACAAAGATGTTTCCATGTGGAAGAAGAGGTTTATTTCTACTAAAACACAACCTTGCATGGCTTAGCAAATACACTTTGATGGTTGCAGACTGGGATAGTTTCCTTCCAGAGAAATGCAACCTAGACTGGCGTGAGAGGTATTGATGGAGCTACAATATAAAAACTTTGAAAATCAGGAGTCTCTTGGTCAAGACCAATAGAAGATAGACATCTTAAATCAATATTCATCTCAGTGAAGTCATGCATGTTCCTAGAAGAGCTGTTATCAAGGCTGGTAATTCATCATGGCCCTGGAAAAGACTTTATAGCTAAAACATATCCAGCCAATGAGAGAAGGAAGAGGAAGAGATGGGAAAGGGGAGGGGTCAAAGGAAGAAAAACAAAGAGGGGGAGGGGAAGGGAGAAAGAGAGAGGTGGGGAGGAAGAGAGAGACAGAGAGAGGGAGGGAAAGATGGAGAGGGAGAGAGACGGAATAAATATTTGTGCTTCCTGCATGTTTTTGGTCTGCATCATCAGAGATAAGGCGATGGCCATTCATACTGCTGCTGATTGGTCCATTCTACGGAGAATGGACCTTCCTTACTCACTTAATTCTGTTGCTGATCTCTAGAATGGCCTGTACAAGTGATGCACCAGCTCTTTGCTCTTTGTGCAGCCTTAAACTAGTCAAGATGACATGAAATCGTAAGTATTATTCTTTTTCTAATTTGTGCACAGGCCACACATAGATCTATGATACTGGACCTTACTTCAGCCATTTTGATCATCTATTTCCTTATGGGAGAAGTCTAGACAATAGAAAACACTTTATAGGGCTGTGTATACTTCATAGTGATATGTGTAAGCAGAAGCCAGGAAGTTCTCAATGTCTAATGCTCAGTACAAGCTGGCTTTCCTATTGCTTATGCTATACTGACATCACTGTATGTTTTGTTAAATTCTTCTAAGGGAAAGTTTGTCTCTTATTTTAAAAAAACGTAAACCAACTGGACAATTAACACTTTAAGACTTGATATTTGTGTTGTTGTCATTGTTGATTTCTTCCTAGTGTTCAGTGAAGGCAAAAGTAGCAAAAATGGTGAGTGAGATAGGAATTGAGGAAAAATACATTTAGTAAGTCTAAAATAAGGAGAGGTGAAACTAAAACCAGGAACTTTGTACAAAGGCACTGGATGGGACGACATAGGCACAAAACCAATAGGAGACTGAGTTGAACCAGCTGTTTTATTTTAAAAACTATGCCTTAAATATCCTGGGAAGATGTTGAAAGGGGAAAATCCTGGGTAACTATGAACCTTCCTTTGAGTTGGCAGTGGCTGGGCATTATTCAGCTTCAGATTCTTTTCTAGAACCATCATGGATTACCAAGAGGCTCAAAGACTGCTCCCATAGGAACCCATGTGACTTCTCCTAGAGATAGCCATGGAATCTGACTGGGTTAAGAAGGGAGCATCAGCTTTCCTGTTGTTCTGGTGACCTTTCAGCCAGTGCTGAGAGACCAGGGCAACAATGGTTAGAGGTATCATCAGCAACTGATCTTCCACCAAATCCATTCTGTCAACAAGTCTATTTGCTATTTTTTTGTGAAATGAGGATGTTTTTTTCATCTTCATTGCACATCGAAGACCCTCTTTTTCTATGATTAAAGAAAGTAAAATGTTGTTCATTCTCTTACCTATTGTGAAGGTATGAGAGAAGTCTTTCAGCTTCTAAAATCATCAAACACAAATTTTCATTTTTTGTTTTGTGACTAGAATTTAGAATCTAATTGATTTCCTGTCAATGGCCATATGTGTTGGGCTCTCATGATGTAGGCAAGAGGACTCCCATTCCCCAAAGCACATTTTCTGGCTATTCTGCATAGGATCACTCTGTACATGTCTTCTGCAGGAGTTATCAAAAGCTGTAGTCCTTTATATAATTATAATCATTTAACATTCTACCTTGAATTCTGTATATAGGCTTCTCTATGTATTGTCTTTAGCATACAAGTTAGAGACTTAGTACCTAGATTATACAATGTCACATGTTTAACAAGTGAATTCATTATAATAAATATAAGAAAAAAATTTAAATTGGATTTCTGTGCAGTTCAAATGTTTTTCTGGTTTTTTTTTTCTCCTCTTGTTCCTTTGGCAAATTCCTCAAGATAAACTAATTAAAAGAAGAAACATTTACTTTGGCTCCAGCTTCAGAGCTTTCATCTGTGACCTCTTGGCTCCATCACTATGGGCCCATGGTGAGGCCAAGCATCATGATAGAGCAGGTAGAGTTGAGTAGAGGGCTCCCCTCATGACTTCCAGGAAGCAGGAAAGATGATGGAGCTCAGGACAAGCTATGTCTTCACAGAGTGGGCTCCAGACACTCTAACTAGCCTATCCTGAAACAGAGAAGAACTTAAAGCCTTAAGTTCCTATATACAAGCTCAAAAAAGACACTTTATTTAAAAGAAGACAAAAAGAAACTTCAAAAACCATTTTCAATTAGTGATGTTCTTATTACATCTTATACATTAGAGTAGGTATTTACAAGCATATTTAATTCTTGATACCCTTTTAATATAATATTGTTCCTGAAGGCAGTAAGACAGTAGTGTAAACTGCTGCCATCATGCAAAAGGTTCATAGCCACAGTAAACTGATGGTCTCCATTAATTTCTGGAAAGGGTCATGGTTCAGATACTCTTCACTTGCTTAATACACAATCCTTTCCTTAGATTCCAGGTAAAGGATACAATGTGAGTTGTAGAATGCATAGACTTCTAAAGAGCCTGAAGACCAGCCTGGCCTCAGCCAGTGCAAACTGGTGATAACTAGTGCCTTAAGGCATATGTTCCTAAGCACTTTATCAGAAGCCAACGTGGGGTCTGTGCCTGGGGACTTGATGGCAGAGTCCAGATACAACATTCCTACATCAGTAAGAGATCCCTACCTGCAATCTGATGTCAGCAAATCAAAGCTGTTCCCCTGGCTGGGGGGATGGTCTGGGAAAAAAGTATTTAAGGTTTTCTCCTCCATTATAAAATTGAACTTGCTTGCTTCAACTTGTTACTAAAGGGAAAAACAGGACCCTGAACCTAGAGGCAACCCCAAATCCTGACTCCAAGGCAGGAGCACTCCCAATAGTTAGCCAAAACAAACATGGATGTTTTGCCCAAAGAGGACAACATTGCTGTCATGGATGGTCTCTTTACTACAGAGTAAGAGGAGCTTATTTTGTGTGAGTGAGGAGTGTCTTTGTTCATGGCTGTTATGTTAAAAATTTTTATGTGAAATGTCTCCCTCAGCATCCTGAGACTTAGAACTTGGTCCCCAGATGATGCAGCTGTTGGAGAGATTGTGGAAGCTTTGAGAAATAGGCCTAACAGAGGAAAGTGAGTCTGAGGTGGAGGTAGGACTAGGTTTATTGATACTCCAGTCTTGTTCTGGTTTTTCGGGTTCCTGTTGTGCTAAGATGTAAACATCATGAACCTGCCACCATAGCTGTCAGATGTTCTTGCCATCATGGCTTCCTCGCCAAGATGGACTACATACAACCTTTCCCACCTTGAGGGCAGTAAGCCTATCCTTCCTTAAATTGCTTTTTGTCAGATATTTAGTCAGAGTGGTGAGAAACTCTCTATCCACACTGTGATTACTCTGATGAAACCATTAAGGAACAGACAGGGTTTCATGTCAGGCTACATTTTCCCCAGCCAGTCATATTCCCAGGGAGAAATCACTTTCTAACAAACAGAAAAGGGAGGTTCACTAGAGGAGACGACCAATCTCTTGTACTTTTATTTGCTGAATGAAAATACCTTATTTTTAACAATAGAATTTTTTTTCTCCACAACTATTGTAAGAGATGCTGAAAATAAACAAATACTGTTAAAAGTCAAGAAATTTATGCTAAAGCCTATCAGAAAGAAATTATTGGGGGAAAATTCTTTTGGCATAGTTGTGGAAACCCATAAATCTTAAATCTAGGGATGAAAGACAAACATCAATTTGTGTGCCTCAATCCTATTAGAAAGTGCTACATGATTGAGAAGCACAAGATTACTCTAGATAAAGGGGCCTTGAGTGCTGAGTGCTTGAGTTGGGACCAGGATACAGAAGGACTATATAATACGTTCTTAAAATGTAAGGGTTGGGTCTTCTGTCTTCATTAGGATAGGCCCAGAACACTAGAACTTCCCTATATAAAGCCAACATTCCGCTACAAAAAAACTACTAGCACTTTTCCTAGACTACATAAGATACGTGATATCTGTGTGAGATGCAAAGTTCAGAATATTCTATCAAACCACCTGTGACCTATCAGTTTTTTCTTACTAGCAAAAATTATTCTCGTCCTAAGAAATCATTAAAATAAAAGCATAATGTAATGCACAAAACTGGTAAATGATTTTTATTCTGTATGGACAATAGAGAAGAAAACAGTGACCTCCAAGCAAAACAACGGTGGTGTCAATTTTCAGCTTGTTTCAGTTGGAACATGACTGTAGGGGAAAGGGTAATGCTGCACAATCTCATATCTCAGCCTATAGTTCTAGCTTTAGTTACTATCATTTTCTATGTCTAATATTGATATACACAGCCCACTTTGCTTTCTTAGCACTGTTAATTTTAGCATGCATGTGTGTGACAAGAATTTACTGTTGTAACTTTCAAAAAACTTTAAGTTCGTAATTATGAACAGAAAATTTAGTAGGAGCATATAATATCTGAGCATATTTTCTAGGCAGTGAGTTTTCTTTAATAAGTACATTTGGTATGGAGGCATTTATGTGACTTTAAGCATCAGGGTTTTTTTACTTATGGAAGCAAGGTTTTTAATGTCACAGGGAGTACCTAAGCACCTGAAACTATATTAGTAAGGGACATTGATAGGCATCAATGAATTTTTTGTGGTTCAAAATCCAGTTGTTGTCCTTCCCTCCTAAGATTGATGAGAAGACTTGCTGGAGCTCAGGTCTTGCTGAGTTGAAATGTGTTTGAGGAAATCCTGAATCTTCAATAACATGACTTTTCAAAGAGTCCTTCATTTCTTTTCTCTTCATTTTCTCAACAGCCTAATTGAATGAAGTATGGTTCTGCCCCTTCGGTTAATACAATCTACTCCCATTCTTTGGGATTCATCCTTCTCTCTGGAGGATCAACTATTGTAAATGTGGTTTGGCAATCTGCTGCCTTTCAAGAAGTTCTTCAGAACACAGGGCTAATAGTATAAAAATACCTGGAGCTGCCTGGCTCTTGTAAGCCTGTTTGGCTAAGATTAAGATCTCAGATAAGACTGGAATTGCTTTCTGGGAAAGGAAATGCCCTTCGGCACCTCAGAGCAATGCCTAGTGGGAAGCTGCTGGAGATGGATTCCTGTGCTCACAGGAAAGGTAGTAATTTGATTTCTCCTACAAACAAAGGGTGGCCAAAGTACCTTCTTCCTTTAATGCCATGATAGCTATGCTTTGAGGCATAAGTGAAAAGCAGAAAGATTCCTATTCAGGTCTTCACTTTTAAGACTCAGCAATCAAATGACAAGAAAGGAACCACAGAGTAAGATAAATAAATGTGTTTCTATTGCCCTGAGATTCAGGCCAGGCTCCCCGGGTCTGAGGTCAAGGCTTACTACTCAATGTGACACCTCACATTTTATTTCAGTGCTCTTCTTCTGAGGGGCTGAAAGCACCTGGCAGATATTATATCTTTGCACAGTGAAAAAAGATACAGGCAGTATCCAAGGAAGAACTTCACTTGATGATTTTAGTCTCCTGGTCCTTTCAGTTATAGAAAATTTTGCTTTCTCATATTTTTCCTATGTACATTTTCTGGTCCTGCTGCCCTGTGTCTAGTCATTTAACCTGTAGAAGGACAGAATTATCTTCCTGGCATCGATTTGTGCACAAGGAACTTCAGAATTCTCTCAGTGTCACCACAATGTCATTAATGCATGAGACTGAATAATTATTTGTGCTCATTAAAAAAATTCTTCTCATTTTTCTGATTATTTATTTCTCAATTTTTCATTGATCCAGGGTGGTCTAGACAATGTGTAACAATTAATTTGGAATAAATGCTCAAAAGAACATGGGAAATAATTAAACTACAATAGTGAATGAGTGTTTATAGTGACACTGTAGTTCAATGTCTTCATTTTACTGATGAGAAGTTGTGTCTGGACAATGCCAAGCCCTTGATTACTGGTAGGCAATGGAAATGCCTTTGGTTATTTTCCTTTGAAGCTGAAATTAATTACACAGTGATTAGAACAGTATCTGAATTGGGAGCTACTCCTGGTCTGTATCCACCTGCTCATGAGCCGCTCTGCTCCCTTGGAACTTAGTTTTTGCCTCAGAAAAAAAGGAGAGTTCTACATTAAAGGAGACATGCCTCCCAGTTCCAGAAACCCAGAATTTCTAGTCCCCCATCACATGCTATGAATATGCTTTGCTCCAACTTAGCTAAAGCATGAAAGTCTGTGGTTTATATAGACTTACTAAATGACAATGAGTCCCTTTTACACATCAAATCAAGGAGTCAAATTTGCCATCATTCCAGCTTTCCATGTGTTCTTCTAGAGCTTGGGAAAACGAAACAATAGCTTATACTGCTTCTGATAGCATGTTATGTACCAAAAAGTTGGTATAACCTTTTAGGGATATATGTAAACGTTGGTATAACCATCCTAATAGAAATACTAGTTGCTTTTTCCATGTTTCCCTCACTGCCTGACTCCTAAACTTCTAAATAATTATAGTCTAGACGTATTTTACATCTGACAGTTATTTCAGTATTGCTGATATTTTCAGAAGTATTACTATCTGTCTTGCTTCCATGATGCTATAAAGCCCATAAAGGTGGGGACTAAATCTTTTATAGCAGTAATGATCTAACATGTTATATCAGAATTTTTCCTCTGATTTGAAAGTTGTGGTTACACAAAGACATTCCTCCTCACTTTTACTCATTTTACTCATTTTCTCTGCATCCACAGTGGTAATGGTTGCTTGAATGTATCTAGTATTAGAAAAACCTGATGTAGATATAGATTTGTTCATCTATCTAGCTCTTTAATTCTCAGAATTGTAATGTCAAGTCTTAACCCCAGTTTTAAATTGGAAAATGGAAGCTCCAAGAATCTATATCACTTGCCTATAATCTCATAAGCAGAAAGTGGTCAGGTAGATGCTCAAAGTAGTGTATGTTAGAGTCAAAACAGCATCCCTAGCATCCTTGATTAGCATTTATCCTGACCCAACAGTGCTGTATCATGCAAACTCTTCTATATGTTTTTAAGAATATAGACAAGGCTTAGAGAAAATATTGTTTAATTTAGGCCACTACAATTTCACTTTTAGGATTTACCCCTTAGCAGTTTTCTTTACATGATAATGCTAAGGTTTCTCATTTCCAGCCATGCCCAGATTTCTACCCTTGCATCTCACTCACATGGAAATGTAAATGAGCAGTAATCTTCCTGTATTTATTTTTTCACAAAGCTTGTAATTTCTGGTTGGCAAATGCAAAACTCAAAAGGTGACCCTTGAGTGGCAGTACCTCAGGAATATGGGAACATCAAAATATATTTACTGCTAGCCTATTGTTCTTCATAAAGAGTCATAAGATAAAAATAAATAATATTTGAGAGACCCTTGACTAGCCTTTAGGCATAATTACAATATTCCATCCAACCTTTCCAGGTCTCAGGGTCACTCCACTACAATGGTAATCTTTGTGAAATAAAATACAGATTGAGAGTCCCAGAATGTTTATAATCCAAAGTTCATGTGCTTCTCTCTGAGCTTCTCCATGGTAACAGCAAAACATACAGGTGTAGGGCAGGTATAATGGGAAAAAGAAAGCCCCATCTAGTGAGTTATGTACCAGGACCAAAACTACTAGTAAAAGTACAGCTTATATGGCACTACCATCTTTTATATTTACTTTGTTTAATCATATTTTTTAAATTAAGAATAAGGTCCTTTCCTTTCTTTTTTCTTTGTATGCTGAAGGTAGAAAGCTGGGCTTCATGCAATGCTCTACAAGTCAGGACCATCCTGTGGATGAAGGCACAGAGAGAATAAAAAGAAATCAGGCTAAGCACTAGTAGTTTTCAGCTTTCTTCTCTTTCTGCCTTTGAATATGATGTGACCAATGACCTCAAGTTCTCATGACCATGACTTTCCAGCCATGACAGATTATACTCTGCAATGGTGAACTAAAATGAACCCTTCATTTATGACCTTGCTTCTGTCTGTTGGGGTAATTCATTCTAGCAATGAGACAATAAGTCCTCACCACAGCCATCCCTTGTAACATCTTCTGAATAAGGATTGTACCTTACTTAAGAAAATCTTCTTTTGTTATTTTTGGTTTTTGTACTGGGACATTGTAAATATTTGTCCCTCCTACTGGTTTAATCAAATGTTGATTGGCCAGAAGGCAGACAGGAAGTATAGGCAGGACAATCAGGCTAAGAAAACTCTCAGAACAGGAAGAACAGAGCAGAGGCACCAAGAGAGATGCCAGCTGATACAGAGGAAAGAAGTAAACCATGCTGCTCTGAGAAAAGGTACCAAGCCTCATGGCTAAAAGATTAATGGAAATAGATTGAGTTAAGATACAAAAGTTTCTACCTTTGGAGAATTTAGTCCCTTTCCATGAAGATTCTTCAGCGATTATTTCAGAGGAATTGAGCTTCCAATAGCTTAGATCAGCCCTGTCTGTGGGTCTCCTCCTCAGGATCCTGATTCCTTTGCTCATATACTCTCTCCTCCCTCTCTTCAGCTCAACTGGGAACTAGACCTGGTGCTTAGCTAGCAATGTATCTGAGCCACAAGTCATTCAGCATGAAATTAAATAATTCTTTCTGCAATTATTTGGGGCTAAGTAGCAGCAGGGCTGAGAGCAGATCTGAACCTTTGGGTTAGGCTGGAAAGTTTGGGCCAAAAAGCAAAAGTGGAAAATGGAAAACCAAGTGTTAAGTTTTGTCAGATATCACCAATGTCCAAAGTAGAGTCTGTATTTTATTCCTTCTGCTTGTCTCCTTCACATATCCCATCCACTTTCAAAGCTTTATTTTGCTGGATCTCTCTGATATTCCAGTTTTTCCCCAATATCTGACTCTGGGTTTTCATTAAATATCAAATAGAATTTGTGTAATACAAAGGTATATGTACTGTTTGTTGGATGTGTTCATAAGACATACATATGGAATAAGGGAGGTATAGATATTCCTTCCTATGCTTCCTTAAAGACTGAGGAAGACCAGCTCTTACCTACAACAGGAACTAACAACAAGTTAGTCAATTTTGCACAATAGGATTTATTTATAGCAAAACAAAGATCTTTGATTGATGACATGAATAATCCCAGAGAGTCTTTGTTTCTTACTTAATTTATTCACTTTTAGATTGTCATTGTAAGATCTAGAATTTTTCATGTAAGGAAAAAATAAGAATATTTGCATGATATGGTAGTAAGTTTAGTAACCCTATTCCTTTTGGTGATCTAAAACATTTTTTAATTCATAGATTTGTAAATTATTCATTGACAGAAGGAAAAAGATCTGTCTGTAGTGCTTGATTTTTTTTTCTCATTTATTTAGAAAATGGGGACTATATTTTCTTTTATTTTTTCATAGTTTGTTGCTTTTTATTTTTTTTATTTAAAAAGCTTTTTTTTCCATATTGACCACTGCTCCTCCTCCTCTCCTCCCAGTTCCTCCCAGTTCTCCTTCATCTTCCCATCCAATCCCCAATCCATTCCCCAAGGAGTCCCATGGTGGGTCAGTTCATTCTGGCATATCCGGTTGAGGTAGGTCTAAGTTCTTCATCCCAGTATTAAAGCTGAGTTACTTATTCCTCTGTAGGGAATGGAATCCAAGATGTTAGTTCATGCACCAGGAACATACTCTGATCCTATTGCAAGAGGCTGCACAAACTGCCAACACCCTTTGACAGTCTTCTACCTTTGGAGAATTTAGTCGCTTTCCATGAAGATTCCTCAGCGATTATTTCAGAGGAATTGAGCTTCCAATAGCTTGGATCAGTCCTGTCTGTGGGTCTCCTCCTCAGGATCCTGATTCCTTTGCTCATATACTCTCTCCTCCCTCTCTTCAGCTCAACTGGGAACTAGACCTGGTGCTTAGCTATGGGTCTCTGCTTCTGCCTATATCTATTGCTAGATGAAGGTATTTTTAATGACAGTTACGGTGGTCATTCATTTAATTATATGAATGACCTGTTTAGGACTCTTCTTTACTATTGCTTGGGACATCATGTGGGTTCTTGGATGTTTTCTTAGCATCAGATTTTCTTTCTAACCCCCTACAGGCTCCCTCTATCTAGATATCCATTTCTTCATTCTCCCTCTCTGTTGCTCCTCTCACGCAACCATCTTCTTCTCTCATGATTTATTCCCACCTCTCCTTGCTTGCTCTCCATTATGATCTTAATTTATTCAGGGGATCTTCTCTATTTTCCCTTTCAAGGGGGATCCCTGGATGTCTCTCTTAAGTTCTTCCTGTTACCTAGCTGTTTGGGGGTTGTGGTTTACATATCCTGGATATTCGTGCTTTATATCTAAAATCCATTTATGAGTGAGCAGCTAGCATGTATATCTTTTTTGGCCTGTGTTACCTCACTCAGAATGATAATCTTTAAATCCATCCATTTACTTGCAAATTTTAAAATGTCATTTTTTTTCCCTGTGGAGTAGTACTTCATTGTGAAAATGTACTCCAATTTTTTAATCCACTCTTTATTTGAGGGGTATCTAGGTTGTTTCTAGGCTCTTTCTATAACTAATAATGCTGCTATAAACACAGTTGAGCTAACGTCCTCAGGATAAGAATGTGTCCAATAGTGGTATTGCTGGATCATTGGGGAGATTTATTCCAGTTTTCTGAGGAACCACCATACTGATTTCCAAAGTGGCTATACAAGTTTACATTCCTATCAGCAATGGAGGAGTGACCCAAAAATGGGGACTATACTTTCACTGCTGAAAATAAATGAAATTTGAAAATTTATCAGGATAGGTCATAAATGTATATATGTAAGGAATAGAATATAATAACTAGTTAATATTATTCATAAATATCTGAGCCTAGAAATACTCTTTTCTGTGTTTATCTGTTAAAAATTCTTGAACAATAGCTTCTAGATCAGTATGAGAACATGCTGATCCCTTAGTTCCTTCAGTCCAGTCAACAAAATCGTTCATCTTTGCATGCATTAGGAAATACAAAAGTGAGGATTTGAAACAGAAAGTGAAAGTAGGTATAAAAAAATGAAGTTTTTCTACTTAACTGAACTCATCAAACACAGAAACACTAATAAGGCAAATGAAAAGGAAAAATACTTCCAGGAAGGAATATAAGCTAGGAAAATAATCAATCAAGTACAGGGCATCAAAAACCAGTTATTACAGTACATTTTGCATTATATAACCCAACTAATGTGATTCAGATCAATTACTATGGACATAAACCAAGAGCTGATTCTAAGAACAATTAGCTGTGTAAAAATGTGAATATTCTACAAAATTGTATTGATATAAGTAGAATGCTGTCATGTAATTTAGAGGTAGGGTATGTGACTGGCATATACAAGGCCCTGTATTCTATCCCTAGCACTTCAACATAATAACAACAACAAAACAGAAAAGCAAGAAATAAAATGAGTACATATGACAAATAAAGGAACTGTATAGAAATGAGGACAAGAAAAGAGTCCATGGATGCTGTATCCATGTCCATGCTGCTTAATAGCTGTCCAGTTTACACACTGGATTTAAGCTTGATAGAAAAAATATAGAACTTATACCCACAACGTGGGTATGATTTTTGTGAGAGAATCTATTCCCATAGAAAAGTCTTGGCCTTACATCAAAAGTCTGAATAATGCATTCAGTTTTAAATGCTTTAAATTAGATTAAGAACTTATGTGTCTTTCTTGTGACTCTTTCCTTTAAGATTTTGATGAATTAGCCTACTGTGTGGATTTTAAGATGAGGAGTCTCCCATTGTACTACGAAGAAAAAAATTACTGTAATTCAGAGATAACTCTTCCTGTTAAAAAATCTAGTTGGAATGTATGCTGAACTTCATTTTTGTATTCTATAAAAACTCAAAATATAGTATATCCTATTTCTTATAACTGATAGTTTTTCTGGGCAATGCCTGAAATTGGTTCCTGAATTTATGTGCAATTCCAGTTGATATGTACTCATTATTCATATACACAGAGGAAGTTAAAAGTACACTTTAGCATAAGAAATTCTTAAGTAGCAATTCTTGCTATTGATGCTTATGTATTATTTTGAATCTTAAAGTTGACTCTGCAATGTGGTATCAGTTCCATTAGGACCTTTAAAGTCAACTCAGGCCAGGACTCATAATGCATGTGAAAACTAAAATTCATATGGTATGTGTGTGTTTCCCTAGGTTATTTGAAAGTAATGCCAGTATCTGCGTTTTAACTTGTGTCATTGTGTTTTCATTTTGTTATGAATAAAGTCATATTTTTAATCCATGTATCCCCTTGTTCAAACTCCCTTCCTGCTCCCACCCATCCCACTCACTCTCTCTTCTCCTCATCACTTTATCTCCTTCCTGCCCCCCAACAAGGGCAGGAGGTCCCAAGAAAAATAAGATTTTATTTTATTATGACTATTACAAAAAGATGCCCATTTTTTTTTATAGACAGAGCTCTAAATACTGTGAGAAGAAAAATTTTGGAGCACACATCATTGAAGTATTGCAGCCTAAGAAAAAGTCAAATTTAAATTAAATCAAAGTTAGATTTAATATTTTATAAGACACAGCAGGCTATGTATTTAAGCTATGCATGTTTTAGTGGCAACCCCTCAAGCTACTATAGGGTATTACTACAAGAGGGAAAAGAAATGCTATTTGTTACCAAGACCCTCAGCAAAACCACTATAACATAAGCAGAAATTTTAAAGGATTTTATTATTTTTCCTATAATATTAAGCTAGATACTACTTGTATTATGTGTTATCATTTTTGATAACATCTTTCTAATATATATTTGAAAAGGTAAGTTTGCATATAAAAGTCAGTAAATGCTATAATTTTAAACTATATAAATAGTCTTGGTTCCTTAAATAATATTTCTTACAACATGTGGTTATATATTATATCACATAAAAATATAAATGGATTTAGTAAGTTGATTTCTATCTTTTTTGATAGCATTCTTAAACTCAATGTAATTTATGTGTTTATACCTAAAAATTCATTCAGAAATTATTCAGCCAATCTGACATTTTCAGTTAATGTTGCAGTTGATCTGATATTGTTAATGTGATTTTAAAACCTAATCAGTCATCAATATTGAGTATTTATTAGATATTTCTATTGTTCAGCACAGTTATAGTGGTTTGTCACTTTAATGAGACGATTTATATTATGTATTTAGATATGATCATTTATTACCAAAACTATGCAAGCAGATGATTAGCTGAGGGTGTAGCTAAGTGGTAGAATATTTGCCTACTATATTTCACTCTAAGAATTGCCAAGGCTTCACTAAACAAGCATATAAAAATAGGTTTTTACATTTGATCATACAATGTTCTGGAGTTGGATGCAATGTCTATCTCTAATGGCAACAGATGTTTTAATTCTGTAGGTTCTTTCTCTCTTTTCTACCTACTATCCTTGAAATATGGAAAATAAACTTATCAATGAACCAGTGGGAAAGAAAAAGAATGATATTTCCCTCTGTTGTCATTATGTTTTTTAAGTTCAAGATTTTTTTTGCAGTGTATCCACAATATATTATGGGAACATAAGACTATCTTGAGTGCACACAAATGAGCCACCAATTTCAGGCTGAGAAGAAAACTTCTTTCCAATCCTAAGATAAAATAATTGTGTAATGTTGCAGCTTCCATGGATAAGTTATTTTTGGCCTCCATGTCTTTGCTGATGCTTCATACTTCTTCTGTTGGCTCCCATCCCCTAATTATCCATTTTTTATTATGAAAATGCTACACGTGATATATATATACAATCTAAATCATTAAATGCAGATAATTTATGATTATTGCTATTAACATAGAGACAACAAAAGCATAATTACTATGTTGTATCCCTTTCTGTGAATGTGTGTGTGTGTGTATATGTGTGTGTATGTGAATCTATTTCATTTACTTCATGAAGCTTCTCTTATATGTGTTGAGTGCAGTGCTGTTTGTTGGTACAACAGTAAGGAATTAGAAGCCTTTTTATGTTCCTTTCCCAGAGTAATAGTAACACATATATAAAAACACATATAAAAATAATATAATAAAAAGTTATCAACTTGAGAATAATGGCATGGCAGTCATTTCAGGAGGTATTTGGAAGGGGCTGAAGGTGTAGGGAGCCGGGAGCCTGGTCAAGCAGGAAAGACGGTGCCGGTTTCCGGTACCAAGGCGCGGCCGAGGCGATAAACAACGCTTCTGCGCATGTCCCCCCGGTAAGTTTCCACTCTGTGAGCCAAGCCCTCTGACCCTGCGTCATGTCAGGCGAGAGTCTGCAACCAATCAGAAGGGGAGACGTAAGAGGCTAGGGCTTGGCAGTATAAAAGCCAGCTCCTGGCAAGGGGTCGGGGTCTTCTTCCCATTTTGTAAAGAATAAACTTGCTGCAGAAGGATCCAAACTGCGTACTGCGTTGTTCTTCGCAGGCGAAGACAGGGCGCGGGACAACTGGTGCTTGAAACCCGGGAATCGAAACACCTTCGCACCGACGGGAGACCCCTTCTTGGAGACAGAAGAGAAGGTGGATTCAGAACTGCAGGTGAGTCACTCAGAGAGGCATCCTTGATTGAACCTTGCTACCCTTTAACACATGGAGATTGTCTATTGGGTGGGAG